>JACGDI010005372.1:338252-390152 GCA_014898725.1 Jacaranda copaia
TCTAGATAAGGCGATTGTGGGGTGGCACTGGTGGCAGGGGCAAGCACCGTGGTGTGCCTATTCAGCGTGGCGGATAGTTGGACAGAGATTTGAGTAGAGATTTGCTTGCTTATCAATTGCATTAACTGGGGCAAAGTTAATATCGCCACTTGCTTCTAAGGGGTGCTGGGGCCTGGAGCGTGTGCAACTTGATGGGACAGAGGGGGTAGTGGAGATGTAGACCTCCTATTCTCCTCCCTCACTAATGTGGCTCTGCATGTCTTCATCATTTTCTCATTGCAATCTCAAGATTTCCCATAGACAGCGCAAAAAATGATGAGGTTGAAAGTTGTTTATAGTGAAAAGGTACTGTTTGGGGAAGATCCGACCAGAGAGGTTGAGTATTCCAACTGATGTTCTTCTTGAGGTTTGAGATTTACAATAGCAACGCACGTTGAACTATCCGAGGTGCCCTCAGCTAAGGCACTCTGATGCTCAAGTTAATTCTGGTTGAAATATGATAATCGAACAAAATATGGAGAGCTTACAGTGTATTTAGCATTATCAGGAGCGTGGTTGACTATGAGGTATTTATAGCTTTCTCTTGATGTGTGATTTGTCGAAGGTATCCCTATTAGGTGTATTGGGCTTTAGTCCTTGCCAGGGGTTGATGGTCATTCCAGATCTTGGTACTATTCCAGGTGGCACCATCTCTTATTTTCTAGGGTGAACAATACCTCTGGTAGGCGTTTCTCTGTTAAAGGTGGTGACGGGGTTGGTGGCAGCGACTGTATTGACTATCACGTGCTATTAATACGGAGGCATGCTGCTTGTCAGAGTAATAAATGCGGCATGAATTTGAGTCAACGTTGGAGTGAGTAATGAGGTCGATATAAATTGAGCAGATCTGGCTGATCGATTAAGGAGATGATAGAATATGCTAGAACAAATGAAACTTTCTATCGAGTGTAGTTGGTAATAATATACTCGACCAGATAATTGTTGTTGAATAGCTCAGCTTAAAACTGATGTTGAGCATGTTGGGCTAAATGGACATATTGGACAATTTCATATAACATAGTAATTGAAAACTAATGAAAGATATACTCTTGTGCATTTATTTATTATTGTAACAATTAAGGTATAAAAATATTACATTTAAATTAACATAATACAATAATTAAAGTTTGAATATTTGGAAAAGGTTTGGGACAATGAATTTTATTTTCTAAATATTTCGCTGCAAATACGGAAACACTTTATAAAATAAAACTAACAAAAATTCGGTTCAATTATTCGGGTTCAAAACGGATCCACAGGCAAACAGCGTCCGGAGGAACGTTATGGCGGGTTTTCTAGGGTTTTCTTCTCACTTGCAGTCTTTTTAATAACACGAGCAATAGCTAACATCACTGCTTACTTCTCTCAGTTTGTCACTGCATATCCGCTACAGAGAACAACATCTCCCTGCGAACAAATTAACTTTAGTCGATCGTCGATAAAATGGTAGGGTTTTCGATGCAGCCATACGGGATACAGTCAATGCTGAAAGAAGGCCACCGACATCTGTCGGGGCTCGACGAGGCCGTGCTGAAGAACATCGACGCCTGCAAGCAGCTCTCGACTATTACTCGCACGTCCCTCGGGCCCAATGGTATCCTTTTATCCCTCTCTTTTTTCCCATTTTTTGGGAAGATCTCACTTTTAGAAATCTCATCATTTCCCCCCTGCAATTGCTTAAGTAAGCTTAATTTGATCTCCACTGGGTTAGCAAGCCATTGCATTGCTGAAATTTACTTAGACCGCACTCGCTACTGCTCTCAATTGTAAATGTTTTAGAAAAACTTAATATATGATTAGGATTACCGTTTTCTGTTTCTTAGAGCTTGTTGGTTTATAAATTGGAGTATTTTGTCAAAATGGTTTTTGGGAAGTGGGGTTGGGGAATGTGATGGATGTTTGTTTGTGTTTTGGACGGTAGGTGGAGAGTAGATTGTGAGAAAATAGATTGTTTGTTGGTGATTTGGGAGGGGACCTGGAGGAGACAAGGTGTTACATCATTAACTTTTTTTGTTGGTGGGTTGGTAGGGTGAAATTTACATATTAAAATTATTTAGATATGTGTATATATAGATTGGGTCAGAGCGACAAAAATTGAGAAGGCTAGACATTGGGAAATAGATAGGAAGTGAATTGTGAGGGTATTTTGGGCCTTTTGGGTGTATTTTGAATAGTTGGATTGGGAAATGTAATGGGTTGTTTGTTTATATTTTGAGAGTTGGAATATATTTTGGCAATTTACAAACAAACAAGCCTTTACACACACACAAAAAAAAAAGAAAATGAAAAAAAAAAACTACAACAACGACATATTAATAAGCAGCAGAGGTGAGCTTTGTTTAAGTAATGTACTGATCCACTGTAATAGAATGAGCTTTCCTTTACTTTGAATTTTCAAGAAGTTCCCCTTCTTTAAGCTTTGGTTCAGCTGACAAACTCATATGGCTTGCAGTGAACCTGGGTTCATCTAAGCTCATATTGTTCCTCTCTATGTTACAAGTGTCGAATAGTGTGTTCTTGTGTGCAACTATGCTTTGCTTCAAAAATACATATTTCTTGCTGTGAAGTATTGCAGAAGTAAAAGAAACATGATTTAGCATTAGCAATCTTCATTTATGGTCTCATTTACGGTCTAGGTGCTGATTACTAGAACTTCTTTTTGCGCAAATTTAATCCTATGAGTAAGATTAGGTATTTAATGTTTAGAAATAATTTTATGAGCTCAAGAGTCAAGCCACCGTGAAGCCTGGACTAGCTTTGCTCGCGCGAAGCTTGAACTTTTGGGCCTGATTGAGAACTTAAAGAATAGATATGATCAGATCTGATGTACTTTACCTAATATGTTCTAATTATATATATATATACATATATTTGTAAAACAAAAATTTCAAGTCCTGCTTTGGCTAAGTTGAATCATGAATTAGTTTAAATTTGTGAAAAACACTCGTACACTCTTCTTTTGTTGGCTTAATGATGATGTAGAACATATAATTTATTGTGTAACTTAACAATAGTTATACTTTTTAGGCTTGAGAGAAGAATAGGATTTTCGCTTGAAATAAACTCAAATAGGGTCATGGCTAGAAATGCACTGAAAGATCTCGATTTGTTCCAGCCAGTTCTATGCTGAAATGGGATCAAACAAATGGGAATAGGCTGGATTCGATAAATCCAGACAATGCTAATCTCTACTGTAATCTGATGTTATTTTGTTTTAATTACATGTAAGCTTTTTCCATGAAATATAAATTAAATTTGAGAAGTTTGAGCCAATTTGAGCTTGTTGTTAGTCTCAGGGAACAAGTTCAAAGAAATTTAAATAAAGACTTGTAGTAAAATGAGTTTGAACCTTTAGTAGTAATTTGATAACATAGTTTTTCTAGTGACTCCCCCCCTCTTTGGATATTAATGCTCAGCTTTGGGACATTTGATGTGCATTGGTTCACACTTGAAATCTAGCTTCACTTAGAGGTACGTTACTGTGCTTTATCATTGATATTTGCAGATGATTACCAATTTTGACGAGGGAAAAGATTTGCCATACGTTTGTGGAGTCAGTTTTTTTCTCCTTATTCTTTCACCCCAAAGGGAAGAGAGATTGTGATGAATGAGGATCGTGGTGTTTCTTTGTTAAATATCCCTATTTATTTTGATTGAAGTTCTATCCTCACCCTGTCCTTGTGATTTTGGTATTTATTTATTTATTTTCTTAAATAATTTTTTGATAAGCATATAATCTTATCATTCTTGTCGATCATTTTAGACTTCATCCATTTTCTTCTCACGTGTGTTTCTTTTCTTGTTAAGGCATGAATAAGATGGTTATCAATCATTTGGATAAGCTTTTTGTCACAAATGATGCGGCAACAATTGTAAATGAGCTGGAGGTTCAGCATCCTGCAGCCAAAATTTTGGTTTTGGCTGGGAAAGCGCAGCAAGAGGAAATTGGAGATGGAGCCAATTTGACTGTTTCATTTGCTGGGGAACTTCTTCAAAATGCGGAGGAACTCATTAGGATGGGATTGCATCCTAGTGAGATCATTGTTGGATACACAAAGGCAATTAATAAGGTTTAACATTGTCAACATGATTTGTACTGAATGTGAACAACTTTGGTGGCCTTTTCTTGTTGTTTGCCAATCTTAGAACCATGTTATTGCAGACTGTTGAGGTACTGGAGGAATTGATTGAAAAAGGTTCAGAAAATATGAATGTGAGAGACAAAAATGAAGTAATTTCACGAATGAGATCCTCTGTAGCCAGCAAACAATTTGGACAAGAGGACAGATTATGCCCTCTCATTGCTGAGGTAAATTTCACCTTTCTACTGTTTATATTCAATTTCAAATCTGCCTATGGATTTTTCTAAGTGGCAGTATGCTTCTCTTTGAAGGCTTGTATACAAGTTTGCCCCAACAACCCAGCAAACTTCAACGTCGATAATGTGCGAGTTGCAAAGCTATTGGGTGGAGGCCTGCATGATTCCAGAGTAGTGCGGGGTATGATATTAAAGAGTGATGCTGTCGGGACTATCAAGAGAATGGAAAAGGCCAAGGTGAGTGTGCATGGGTTGCTGCATGGTTGTTTTTCTTTCTTTCTACCCTTTGCTTCCAACAAAACTTGAGACACGCTGTGTTTTAGTTGGATACTGCTTTTTTCATGATTTACTGTGATATATCTTGGATAACTATGTATTGATATGATTAGTCATGTGCTGCCCTAATTTCACTATTATTATCTTTTGTTGGCTTGGCTCCTTAAAGATGTAAACAACTAAATGCTAAAATATCAGGTTACCGGAATGGTAAGTGATGATGCTTTGCTTGTGGAATGTAAATTTCCGTCTTATTTGTGTTTAAATCATGAGAAATAAAAATCTGAAACAGCACAAACAATTAAAATGTTAATGATTTTTTTGGGAGTTGGGATGGATGGCACTAATAAATCATAAGGGTGGTCCTTCAATTTTATATGCTGAAATGTCTTTTTTGGTTGGCCTGCTGACTTAATTGTTGCGATTTTGTGTTGAATATTTGTGGCATTCGTGGATGAATTTATCTTATGTGGGTTCCTGGATTGCATTGCACGACCTGTGCGCATTGCAGTAAAAAAAATGATATATTGCTAACTGTTTCAGGTTGCTGTTTTTGCTGGGGGTGTTGATACCACTGCAACAGAAACAAAGGGAACCGTTCTTATTCATAATGCTGAGCAGGTATCCCTCAAGAATTTTATTTTCTATATCTCTAGGAACTTGCTATATGTGCTGTCTTTTCTCTGCCTACTAATGTATTTATTCTTTGTTTGTTATGTGATTTTAATGAATTATCCTGAGTGTTTTCATGCAATATCTGTTCACATTTAACTATTAAATTGAGAATCAGGCAATTTAGCTTCTTCTGTGCTTCTCTATAATTTTCATAGGGGCACTAAATGCGCCTCCCATAAGGTTTGGCCTAATTGGTTTTTCTCCTTCCTTTGGGTTGAATAAAAAATAAAATATTGGCCATGAAACCACGTATCACAAGGTCGACTTTGCCCTGCAGGTCAATCCCTCCCCCCCAACCGCCACAAAGCAGAAAAAAAAAGAAAGAAAGAAAGAAAGAAAGAAAAACTCCCGTGTCTCTATTTCTCACCTTTTTGTCTCACTCTCTGCTTGGTGAATCTAGAAACACTCGAGGTAGTGGCTATTTGTAAAGCCTTTGTTTTAAGTTGAGAATCTAGACCTATGACTGGTTGGGTGCGTATCCTCCAGGTAGTGGAGACATTGTTGAAGTGGCCACAATTTTCTTTTTCGGGTTTTTTGTTAAAATCAAATGTGTAGTAATTGTGATGTATTATGAACCAGATTGTGGGTAAAGTATAAAGTTTCTTGGGATTTTTAAGTTTTTCATGAGATGACTGTGTTGTCAGTGTAATTTGTATTTTCTTACTATTAAATGCCAATTCTTGACTGAAAATCCATGTATACTGTAGACGCTAACAAAATTGTTGAAGAGGCCACAGTTTCTAAGTTTTCTGCAATTTTGTATGGAAAATCGGATGTGTTGTAATTCTGATACATTTGAAATAAATAGATATATTTGTATTGTTTGGGAAATCATAAGGATTAACTGTAAGGGTTCTGCAGATCTCCAAAGGTTTTGTTGAAAGGACTGTGTTGTCAATTTATCAAATACTCTTGTACTTTTTAACATATGCCATTCTTTTCCTTATAAGGATGGATCTAAATTATATAACATTATTGCCAACTATTGTAATAATACATTCAAGATTACGTAACTATATCCATATAATTTCATGGATTGTGGCATAAGTATAATTTTTTGCGGTTGGATGAAAGTTGTTTGGTGAAAGCGTAAAACTAAAGATGTTTCTTGATTGAAGTACTGGGATGAGTCAGATGACTAGAGAACTTGTGGGATTTTAAGCTTGTTACCAACTAGGGAGGCATCAGTGTACGGTTGTCTACTGTGTTTACTGACTTATGCTATTTAATGTTATTTTTTCATAATTTGGAAGATTAAACAACAAAATCAGTTTATTATGAAAAAGACAAACAAAGCTCATACAAATTTATGAAAAATTTACAAATGGAACTTACATTATGCCATGTAATAGAATGTGTTCAAACAACCTAGGTACCAAACACAACAAACATGAAATATTTGAACTTCATGCCCCATAGATATTGTGAAATATTATAATTAGTGCCGTGTAGTTGCATGAGATAGACATCTGGAGATGTGGGAACTCCAAGCACCTTTTTTGTCTCAAAAAGGTTCATGGGCAGTAGCCTGAGGGCAAAATAGGGTAACCTTATCATTTTTCTGTTGATGTTAGCATTTTCTACAATGGCAAGACTGTAAGGGGAAATTGTAAGATGGAGACAAATGTCATTGATGGTGGATGTAATTTTGAGACTTGGATGTTTTGGCAATTAGGTAGAACCTTAGGCGAGGTGGATGGATTTTCCCTTACCCAGAATTTGTACTTGACTTTTGGCTACGTTCTAGTGTTGCAAAGGGAGAAAACACAGAATAGAGTTGGATGTTTTGAATTCCTGTCATGTGTTCTGATGTTGACAGTTTATTGTCTGAATTTCATGATATCATTTTAGTTGGAAGTAAAGTGTTTTATTTACGTGAATTTATTGGGTTAAGTTTTTCGGTACATTGTTGAACTTGGAACTATATGACTGATGGACTTTATACGAACTATATACCATTAATGGACATCCCAGAAAGGAAATTGGGCATTTGAATGTAGGGGGGAATTTGATTGTGAATGAGGTATTATGGTAATTTTTCTTGAGGAAAATTGTTTAACTTCTTGACATAGGGAATTGGCTACAAGCAAATGATATTTTTACG
This sequence comes from Jacaranda copaia, assembly GCA_014898725.1. Lineage (NCBI taxonomy): Eukaryota > Viridiplantae > Streptophyta > Magnoliopsida > Lamiales > Bignoniaceae > Jacaranda > Jacaranda copaia. The sequence goes on from JACGDI010005372.1 coordinate 345,665, forward strand.
CAAATCTTTTTAACTCTACATTAGAATTCTTTGTTACTCCCAATTTTTTCCTTGAACTTCGGTTTTCTGAGGTGGTTTATCTATAGATCTTTTTTGGAACTAATGTTCTGTAGCTTTACCTCCTGACTGGCCTCTCATAAGATGCTTAAGAAGTTTTTGAGACTTATGCCCTTTCATGGTGAACAAGGTCCAAGTCTTGTAGAATTCATAAAGTTATGGTTGCACCTCTCATATACTTGATGTATGTTGATGCCGTAGTGTCTTACCTTGCAGCTTGAGAATTATTCAAAGACTGAAGAAGCTAAGGTGGAGGAGCTAATTAAAGCAGTTGCAGATTCTGGTGCAGAGGTCATTGTTAGCGGAGCAGCTGTTGGGGAAATGGCATTGCATTTTTGTGAGCGCTACAAGTACAGCCTTTTTACTTCTTATGGTGTTTTCCTCAAGTTACTACTTCTAGTTGAGAATGATAATTGATTTTATAGCGTGCATTTTTGAATTTGTGGTTTCTTACATCTCCACCATCGTTATTCAAGTTAATGCTTCTTTTTGTAATGGGTACTGTTGTATCTTATGTATTAGCCTTAGATAGGCCAATTGATGTGTCTATTTGGTTCATTACTTCTATGGGATGGGGAAGCTGGTTGGGGATATTGATCATTCTATTAATGCCTCTTCATGGTTTCACATGTATAAAGGATGACTGATAAGTCTATTATTGCCTCTTTGAGGTTCAACAATATAAGCTTATTTTTTGCTCTGTAAATCACTTCTAGCCCTCCCTAGTTTTGTTTCACTCTTTACCCTCACAATTCTTGGATATCTTGTTGCATTGTTCTCTGCTATGTTGGGATAATATTGTTTTTCCCATTAATTGCCAAGATTAGATAGGGGTTTTCAGACATTTTGGAGGGTAAAATGGATTGAACTCATATTTGCCACCATCATCTTACATGGCAGGATTTTGTTTGTTGCATCATGTCTCTCATATCATGCATGCTTTGAGAATCCTTACTCATCAAGTTATTTTCTATTGGCTCAATTTGGGTTCATGCAAGATGATTTTTTCTCCAAATTTGCTTATTATCTCTATAGCCTTGCGCAAACATGTATTTTGTTCTCGCCATGGGTGATTGAACAGCCAAAACATGGTTTTGTAGGCTCATGGTGTTAAAAATCAGCTCCAAATTTGAACTACGACGATTTTGCCGCACCACTGGTGCCGTTGCTCTTGTAAGCATGTCCGATTGAGTCAGATCAACATGCCTGCTATTTTTCTTCTCCCCTAACAATTTGATTCTGTGTGAGAACAGTTAAAGCTCAGTCAGCCCGGTCCCGATGATCTTGGATATGTTGATTCTGTTTCGGTGGAGGAAATAGGCGGGGCTAGAGTATGATAGACGAGCTTGATTTTACAGTTTGGTTGTTTATGCTCAATTCTCTTACTCTTATCCTTAATGATATTGGATATGCTCAATGTCTGACAGGTTACAATTGTAAAAAATGAACAAGGTGGAAATTCTGTTTCCACTGTTGTGCTGCGAGGAAGCACTGATAGCATATTGGATGACCTTGAAAGAGCAGTTGATGATGGTGTGAATGCATACAAGGTACTTTTCTTTCCTTGTTAAACTTATAAAGTTTCCACCAATTGTTGTTTTATTCTGTTGTCAGAGGATAGGTACTTATTAGTGTTTGCATTGTCTAGCTTCCAATCTAGTTTATAGCAAGCTGATCAAAAGATCTCACTTTAGTTCTCAACCAGGCGATGTGCAGGGATAGTCGGATAGTACCTGGAGCAGCAGCTACTGAAATTGAATTAGCTAAAAGGCTAAAGGAATTTTCTTTCAAAGAAACCGGGTATTTTTTTGATATCTTTGTATACAGCTTATATCAGCTTCATGTATGGTGGCTGGAAATTGTATATTTTCCTTGACTTTAGGATTATCTGGCACTCATCTTCCCCTCTCGTGGCTTTTTTTGTGATGCCATTAATATTGAGGTTGATTCAGTTGAAGAAGATAAATGGATATTACACTGAGGTTCTTTAATAATCTTTAACTTCCATGAAAAATTGGGTAGAATCACCAAACCTCCTGAGGTTCAGCCTAATTCCTGAAACTACCTCTCAGTTTTCTGAAATTACACTGACACATTCGGCACCCTTAACTAAGTTAGAAAATTCAGAAAAAAATATTAGAGAAACGTAAAGAAAAAGTTCATCTTCTTTATTGAACCCTAATTTGCCATAAACAGTTTGAATTCTTCCAGGAGGAATTCACATGTTCATATAAATGTCAATAGGCTTAATTTGGCTGCCTAAACAACCTGCTTAATCATTTACTGGTGCTTATTCTTGTGTCTTCACTAGGTTTCTTGTCCAGTACATGTGTCAAAATTTAAGTGCTGGTTATTTTCTCATTTATATCATCTAGCCTTGCTTGCAGCATAAATATATATTTTATTTCAAGTTTGATCTTTGCCTGGAAAAACATTAATCTTGCTTGTTCTGTCTCTATAGAAGTTCAAGAGTTGTTTGAGTGTGATATGGTACCCTATCTGAATCAGAATATTTTTAAGCTCTAAGCGTAAATGATCGTGGCGGTTTTTTTTGAATGCGACTTTCTCAACTGTTTTGCTATGTTTGTGTTCTGAATTTGCACAGTAGAATTTTGATTTTATGTACGATTAAGTACTTTCTATTTCTTTGTTTGACTGATTTATTTGTTTATAAGACTAAGATGTTATCTTCCAGAGTGGATCAGTATAAAATTGCAAAGTTTTGCCAAAAGTTCGAAATGATACCTAAGACATTGGCTGAGAATGTGTGGCTTAGTGCAATAGAAGTTTATCAACTTTATATGCTGAACATTGATGCTTTCTTGCTATCTTTAGAGAAGCTCAAGAGTTGTTTCTCCGGATAATTCAAATCGAAGCAATTGGTGTCTGTTATGGTTGTGTTTGAATTTGCCCAAGTAAAATTTTGGTGTTATATATGATTAAGTATTTTCTATATCTTGTGTTTGATTCATTTGTTTATAAGACCAAGCTGTTATCTTCCAGATTGGATCAGTATGCTATTGCAAAATTTGCTGAAAGTTTTGAAATGATACCTAAGACATTGGCGGAGAATGCGGGGCTTAATGCGATAGAAATAATATCTTCTTTATATGCTGAACATGCATCTGGTAACACCAAAGTGGGCATTGATTTGGAGGAAGGTGTCTGCAAGGATGTTTCTACCATGGACATATGGGATCTCCACCTCACCAAGTAAGTTGCTTCAAGTAAATATTGAATGATGTGAACATTGTGGATTTTGGCATGACTTCTTTAAAGTATTTATTCTGGTGGGTAGAAAAAGGGTACTACTGGTGTCGGTTTGGCCAAACTCCTATTTAATCTCTTGCTTGACTAGAGTCATGTCAACTTGGCTTCTTTCCACCCATTAACTGTGCTAATCCAAACCCTAACTGTTGTTTTTAACTCAATGCACCTATTTCACTTATGAATTTTATTTGAGAAGCTGCATTAATCTCTATTACAATAAAAGAAGTGTAAAAAATCCTTACAGCAAATTGGTGGCCATACCCTATATAGCAACAGCGAATAATGGAAATCAGGTGTGTAATATTAATGGAAGCATGGGCTAGCTAAAGCCTCTGGCCCAACTCAAAACTGCTCTTTCCTTACCTGAAACCTTTTTTATAATCCAAATTTGCCCCAAGCAGCTTGCTGTGCTAGGTATTTAGTAAATCAACCTTGATGGCATCCCTGACATGCTGTCTTTCTGGAGCTGGATTTGACAAATCATTTAGCTTGTGTATTATATATTTGTGCCGGCAGCTATATCAGGCTGGTCTGGTTGTAGATATCGCAGCTTTGGTTTATGATTAACTTGCAAGTATTTTGCTCTTTGGGACAGGTTCTTTGCCCTAAAGTATGCTGCAGATGCTGCCTGTACTGTCCTGCGGGTAGATCAGGTAATCAGCTATTGGTAACTGGTCATGCCATCTCTTCTGTTCACATTTTTGATATAAAATTTGATTATTCTGGGCTTGACATGGCCTTTGCAATGACTACTTATGATGTTTGAAGCAAGCGAGTGAATTGTGACTGTCATCTCAGCACTTCTCTTTATGCCATTGTCTTATGATTGCAGTAATGATTTGAAATGATTTTGATTTTCTGAAAATATGTTTTGGGAGAGAGGTGTATTTTGGGGGAATGAAAACATTTTCCCCGAATTAAAACCAAACATTGGCTTAGTTTTATGTAAAATATCTTGGCAGAAGTAGTTGGAGACAGTTTAGTTTAGGGCAGCATTACCATATTCATAAATTGCTAACTCATTTATAATTTATAGAAAATTCCTGCTCTCCTGTGCATAATTTTCCCATTTTGCTACAGGGTTGTCAACACCCTTCCCCTACCTTAATCCCACACACAATCTGACACTCTCAAGTCCCGCCCTCATGGACTCTTCTTAAGTACCCTTGGATGCGAAAGCTCACTCGTCTTCTGAATCAATTTTTGCTCTTTTTGCAACAATCTGTATACAGTCATGTCCAACTACTTGCATTTCTTTCCTTACTTTGTTCTGGATGGGCAATTCCTTTTTTATCTTAATTGTTAATGTTTGCCTTTTCTCCTGCAGATCATAATGGCAAAACCCGCTGGTGGTCCAAAGAGGGGGGATCCGCCGGCGGGGATGGATGAGGACTAAGTTTGTGTGGCAACCCATTGTCTTGAGCTCTTTTATTACCCTGCTGCCATGAACATGATTTCTAGAAATCTTGTTCTCAAGTCAGCTTTTATGTCTTTGCCTTTCCCTTTTGATGCCATTTTGTTTGACTGAAGAAATTTTTTGGATAAACTGAAATTGTTAGCGCTGATTGTATATGCTGCCTTTTAGTATTTTTTTTTGGTTAATGGATTGCAAGTGATTGTCAGAAGTCAGTTCCGGAACACTATTGGTTTATGGTGACCTCTCCTTGGCTGACTTCGGTCCCATCTTTCTCCATTCAAGTTCTAAGAACATTATTATATATGTGTGTGAGAGCTATTCTGATATATATGTGTGTGTGTGTGTGTGTCATTCTGTGCCGTGAGAAGGTATCTTTTAGAGTGGTTAATTGAGTGTTAAAAAGGGGCCTAGCATGTCATGGGATAACTATGTAGGTAAGGCTGTAGTTGGGCAATGGTTAAGGGTGGTGAAGGGGCGGTACCGAGGTTGAAGCTGCACTTGCGAGGCACCACCATGGTCAGGCTGTATCTTATGATCATGTGTTTGCGGTATTAACATAATGTGGGTTAAACTACAGGGACTCTTTGGGCTTAGTATAATTATAAATACTCTTATTTGGAAATTATGCATACGCCCAATGTTTAGCTAAGGGCTTGGTATAATTATAAATAGGGTTAATTACATAGAGGTTTGGCCTATTTATAAATAAACTCAAAGGTTAGGAAAAACTACAAATACCCTTATGAGGTTTTGTTCCATCTTATAATTTTAAAAAAATTGCTGGCATCATCAAAAAAATTACGTGAAAATTAAAAAAAGTCCATAGGTTATTGTTATAGTAATTTTTTAAACAAAAATGCTCTTAGATTTGCTTGTAACAATTTTAAGACTCTAAGGTTTTATTTGATAATTTTTTGTAAAGTATTGCATATGGTAGTTTGTCAAAATTTTCAATAATTTTGATTTATTTAATAATTAATTTTACATTTATAAATATAATTTTGTATCCCCTTAATACATGTATTTATTTTTTCGCAGATGGTTTATATACAATCACTTTTACCCTCCTAGAATAATGAAAAGCTTACATAAGTTGAATAACCCAATTCAATCTAAAATACCAATTAAGACACATTGCAAATACACTCTTGAATTTTGAATAAAACTACACAACATGTTAGAAAAAAAGCTGAAATTTGTACACAAATTATAGATACTGCAAAAGTCTTACATTTAAATTCTTCAAATATGACAAGTTTGACAAATTTATCATCCAAATACAGCAAAAATCTAAATACTTACATTTAAATTATCATTAAAATACTTACAAAATATTTTCAACAAGTTATCTAGCAAGATAACAAAAACATCCATTGTAGGTTTTTCCAACAGTCATAAAATAACAAACCCCAATATAGAGTTTTTCAAAAATTCAGATCGACAAAAGAAACAAAAGGACAGATGTAAGCAACATCTCCAAATTATCCTCTACCCCCCATGTGCACATGTTCTGCAGTAGTAGATTATTCTTTAACCTTGAATCAAAAGCATGCCTAGCCCATAGCAGAATAAGAATTCCCATCGACCAATCATGTGTAGCCTACCTATGCTCCTTGATCTTATACAGTGCCCAATTAAAACCTTGGGCATTGTAAGAATGCGCAGCCATCCAAAAATATTTTTTCAAAAGCATTCCTGGAAAGTGTTGTCTAAAATTGGCATAAATATGCCTGCAACATTTCCTATTTACTGCATTGGGAGCAAGTTCAGTTATAGCTTCAATGAGGCCATACAAATATAAAAGAAGAAGTCACAAATAATATCAAAGAAACCCTTTAACTTTATAATTAGTTATTGCCAATACTACAATTACCCTCTTAATGTAATTTCAAGATTATATTTACCCCCTTACATTTTGAAAAGTTTGACAAGGACCAATAAAACTTTGTATGCAGAAGACAACACTTGGAAAAGCCTACAATTTTGTACATACATATCAAGGAAACCTTAACTTTAACAAACATAAAATGTACATCTTTCAAGTAGTTATAATCCTACCTTTAGCCCCCTCAAATTGAACATATGTAATAAACAAACAGTCTGAAATGTAGTCATTTTACATACTACATCAAATCTATATATGATGTTACCTTTACCCCCTTCAACGTTTACAAAAACATGCATTTAAGTATGTAAAAAATAACCAATAAAATTATTTAACTTGTAGAAAGACTACATAATATAAGAATACCTTCTATCTATCAGTCATGAAGGTCCAAGGCTTGAAATTGTTGAATCCTCCAAGCATATCCCTTGCACTCAAAGAAAAATCCCCAACTTTCCTTGCATTGAGTTTCAACAACTGCAAATGCAATTGAAAACAACCCACTGTTTCCATCAAGACTTACTGCTGCCAGCTAACTCCTCCATATGGTCCCTTTAGGTGACATCCATCAAATTCTAGAAAGGGCCCACATCTATCTCTTTCATACTTTGATTGAACTTAAACATATTCTATAGAGACATATCATCAGATACTATCATCTTTTCCTTATAGCCAATATGCACCAAATTACACCTAAAAATGAAAAGCAAATTTTCAAAAGAAGCTACATTGCTTAGCATATCCTCGGTATCACCAATCAATTTTTCACAAGTGTACATATTAGGATCTACATTTTCAATCTTGTAAGTGGAGTCAGGCATATGCACAACAAGGTCAATAATTCCAGAACCCATATCTATAACAAAAAATTGAAAAACATAAATTACTAAATGCAGTAAAACATTACATTTACCCACTTCTACTTTACTTATATTTACATATAAAGACATATGATTTCCTATAACAAACAAAATAGTCCCAAATTTTGTTATAGCAAAAATTAGTCCACTAACATTAGTTTTACCACACCATTCATCAATAAATTGAAAGCTATTAACATGCCTGCATGTTTAAAATGTCTATTTAAGTTCATTTTTGGTAGACAAACAGAAAACCCACAAAAGATAGAAAAAAAATATCCATACATTATGATTAAAAATAGAAAAAATCGGTATTTATAGACAAATTTGAAGAAATATATAACGTAATAACAAGATCATACAAAAATAACAAGTTTTGGAAGAAAAAAAAGTACATTTTTGAAAGTTGTAAACCCTATTTTTTTTCAAACTTTTCCCTTTCAAAGTGAAGTCTAATGGCCACTGATCAATGTCCAGAATAGAGAGGATAATGATGGGTTTGAGAAAAAGATGGGTTTTGGGAACGTAGATTGACGATTTTTCTCGAGATTTTGGGATTTTCTCTTTTTTTGTGAAAATGATAAGAATGAGGAAGACAGATAAACCTTTACCACCCCCATAAAAATTTAAACCTTTACAGCCTCCAGAAGGGCATTTCAGTAATTTTAACAGGTAGGGGACATTTTTGTGACATATAAATTTAAATCTATTTTGTTTTTTGTTTTTCTCCAGGCAAGAGTCTGATAACCACTTTCACTCAAACTGTCCACCTTAACGACTGTCTCTCTGCTTGGGGGGGTGGGAGGTTGCGACAGATAATTTGAAAGCAGTATTTACTTGGACGGGTAAAACTACTAGGATAATTTACAAATTAACTAAAATGACCTCTTTAATCAATATTGGCCAAGCAAATGATTCTGAGCGACCCTGAGCCACTGGAAAGCTGGGCCATCCGTCCAAGTTATAAAAAGTAGAAACACAGCAAGCCCGCAATCAAAAATACAAATTGACAAAATTCAATTGGCTAGTCAGTAGTCACTGGTGTTTTGGACAAATGAAAACGCCCACTACACGCGGCCTTTGGAAGAAAGAATATCTTCTGGAGTATAAGTTGTATATATTAACAATACTTCATACCGTCAAAAATATTGGCAGGATGGGTCATACTTGTTCATTGATCTTGTTTTTCCCGGGCCAGCTCCCATCAAGTAAAGTACGCAGATTATGACAAAGGATATCAGTCTTCATCCTCGCCGAGTCCACTCTCGAGTGGCCTCCAATCCTTACAAGTAAACAAGGCTTTAGAGTTTTACCCTGATGTTACAAACGGGGAAAATTTTAACCTAAACCAATGAAAATGTCTTTCGAACTTGACCGTACGTTTTATGCATACACGCACTGTAACTTGTAATAAGTAAAAAAAATTATAAGAGGTGGTGGTGTAATATTTGTAGAACTTTCTTCACAAGTATGTTTGTTATATATATATATATATACACTTCTTAGGATGAATTACGACTGCCACTCATGAGACTCAGTGTAATTATGTAAAAATTGGCAGCAACACGGCGTGGGCCAGGCGGCTCGTGGCCTGTTGCTGTCATTGGCCGCTGGCCGTGGCCAAGTAACCAATAACTGCTAGCTGTCCATGGCAGTCGCGTGGCTGCCCGGAAGAAGAAGTTGGCGGGGCCCGGGGGCATCGAGTGGGATTGTATGTTTTTTGAAAAAAACAAAAAAGTATCTTTTTTAATTAGTAAACAATTTAATTTAAAATATACATTTAAATTCTTTTACTTGTTTATTCCTAATTAATATTGCATTTAAATTTTTATTTATTGTGTTTTTAAATAGTAATAAATTAACTAAAATTTATTAATTATTTAGGAATATATTTATTATTTGAGTAAATATTAATTTAATTATTTTAAATATCTTTATTTTAGGATGAGTATTATTTTATTAAATAATACAATTAAAATTTAAGAAAATTATCTTTTCAATTTATAAACAATTTAGTTCAATATATATATTTAAATTTTTTCACTTATTTATTCTCAATTAATATAGTTTTTAATTTTTAATTTTTTTAATTGTTTTTGCTGTTAGGGTTATTTCAGATATTTCACAAATTCCATTTACATTACAATAATTAAGTTTGTCATTTTAGAGGGATTTTTATAATCTTTGAAAAATGAGAATCTTTTCATAATTACACCAAATTCCAGAGATGATAGTCGCAATTCACCCTATTTCTTAACTTTTCACATTAGCTTACACTACCGGCATGGCTTTTCCATGGGGCACTTTCCATAGGTCCTGTATGATGTAGCGGTAAGCTATGGAAATACAATTTTTCAAACGAAAAAATGTCATTTTGTAATCAGCGCAAGTTTCAACATGTATATATGTTATTTTCCAATAAGAATTTATGAATATGTAATCAGCCATCAGAACAACGGTCAGTCTCTTAACAAGTATCTCGAGTCTCAGTTTCTCCTCCTGTACGAGCCCACAATACAGAAATATGCCAAAACAGTTTAGGAACAACCTACATATTCTCTCAAATTAATAGCAGCTCAGAGTCTGTTGGTTTACTTCCATAACAAATTAACCATTCAAAACAATTACAACTCCCAAGTTTTTCGTTCTTTTGGTCGTTGACGACAGCTCCTCTTTAGACTAAAAAGAAATTCAGCTAAAAATGAGCAACAAATGAAATACTCGTTCCTATTTGTACAATGCACTTACTTAGAGAAGAAAATGAAGTAATTATGAATTCAATTGAAGGGGAAAATACCCAACAGTCTCAACACAATTCACTAACTGAAACGAATATAAATAGTAGTTCAATTTGTGAGGAAGGTATCTACAAAAGAAATCTATATCAATAATATTAGCATGAAAGCTGCCAAAAATGCCAGAGAAGACACCTGCGACAATTTTGACGAAGAGGAGGGAGCTATCTGGATGGTGAAATTGCAGTTGGCCTGAGATATATTTTGATCAGTAACGCTGGCCAGACCCTGGAAATTGCAGGCCAAGTCTTTTTGATTCTGGACCTGGAAATAAATGTTGAATGCATAAGATGCATTACCATTGGTATCTAAACCATTGCAGAAAGAACCATACCCAAGGGGAGTGCAATCTGCATATGTACAGGCAAAATTGATATTTTCCGCAAGTTTGCTTAGGTCCTTGGCATCTGGTCGAAGCATGCACCATCTCCTAGGAAGATAATTTACATTTTGGGCACCCACAAGATACTTGTCTAACTGTTGTCCAGACAAGTCCATAGGGAACTTAGGTTGTCCATCATACCTGAAGATTCCCCAGTGCCGCTCAAAATTACCTGGAGCTATACTCTTTAGATCCTCATCAATAAGGCCAAACAAGTAAACTTCAATATAACCAGGGCGAAGAGGGGTTCCTCTATTGCCTGCAAGTCTTGGTAAAAGTCCTCTATAAAACCTCAAGGCATAATTTATGTTGGCATTCCTGTCTGCATCTGTTGGCCACCCCACCTCCCCCACAATGATGGTCATATCACCATACCCCAGTGCTTTCAGTGATGAAACCAAGGTGTCAAAATTGGCATCAAATACGTTGGTGTATGGAATTCCATTATCAACAATGGGATTACTAACCCCATCGAAGAAGGCGTAATCAACTGGGAAGTTTTCGTTGGCATAGAGACTCAAGAAAGGATAGATGTTCACAGTGAAGGGCGCCTTATTTTGGTTTAAAAACTGAACAATCTGGTTCATTTGATACATGATATCCGTCCGGAACCTTCCAGCTGATGGAACAGGGTTGGACTCTGGTGAACCATAAACATCAGCATTCAGAGGAACAGTTGCTTTGATTTTGTCCCCAAATCCAGCTTCATTTAGGGCATTCTGAATGTTCTGAAGAGCAGGAAATGTTGTGTTCACAAATGAGTTGTTATAGGATGTAAGGAATGGCTCGTTGCCTACTGCCACATATCTGCATAAAGTTTAAAAACCCGAAAGACTCACAATGTCATTAAAGCTACTATAACTACTGATGGACTCTTCCAAGATTTTTTAATGCATAAAAATTATATCAAGAATTAAATGTTGAGAGTCACATCATTAATGCGAAATTCTCAAGGAAAATGCACACCATCTAAGAATGAGACAAATCAATGAATGGCTTAAAAGATCTGATTATACAACTCTCTAACAGCAGATTCTCCTGGAATGACACAGTTCTTATAGGATACTGACAGATGCCATCAAGGAAAAGCATTAAAATTTTCCCTGAATAGAGCATTTCCCAAAAATTTTCTTTTATTCTCCACTATTGTCTGAACCGATATGTGATTTTTTAAAGCGAATCTCATCCCTGATTTAACAAAACCTCATTTAAAATTTTTGGTTTGGGGATTAATTCTGGAAAAGGCTGCATAAGATACCAGAAAAAGGGAAAGTTCCATTGGCATTTTCTGATGGAAATCTCCATTGCCATTGAACATTTGTAATTCTGCATTCACAAAGTGTAGACACCCTACAAGTTCCTTCAAATCAAAGACTAAGGCAAGATAACTGTTGTGGTCTCACTTCAGCAAATGTAAAGTTTCTGTGTGAGATTCTATACCTACATATATGTGCGTGTAGAAGTCCAGAATCTGATATAGTGCAGATGATTATGAGAGAGAAAAGGTACTTCAAAATATGCTAGAACAAAATGCGAATGCAAGTTTTCAATTAGTTGGGCTCAACATATTGATTAAAAAGAATCGATCGGATACAACATATCAGTCAATTCAACATTGCAAAAAGAATCGAGCAGATTCAACTTCCTAGAAATTCTTAAACATTTTGTTGTTTCAATATAAAGAATAGTCACCCAAATTGAATATTACAAGTTAGCCAACCAGTAAACAAGAATAACCCGGCATAAAGACATGCTGAGGTGCACTGATGCTAATTCTATCAGCAAGCAAGAATGGAATCAAATTCGTCAAATAACAATGAATTTTCAAAGAGTAACTACAAGGCAACATCCACACCACCTCACAGTAGATTAATTTTCCAATTAATAAAAGGTTATAAAACACAAGCAGATATTGTACAATTGAATTCAAAGTAGGAAGGGAGACTTGGTAACTGGTAAACAATTCAACAGATTCGGAATACAAATATAACTCTAAACCGAATAAAACCATACCTGACAAGAGCCAAAATTACTCTCAAAATTTCATGGAATGTGGTTATCAATCCTCCAGGATTTAGTCACTCAATAATCAGATCGAAAAAAAGGATGCATGGAAACTTGGAAAGTGATCTCTAATAAAGAAATTTAGTAGAGAGAAAAACCGTACTTGATATTTACGCCGCCATTGAAATTGTAACGGGTGATGTTTCGCTTGACCCACTCCTTGGCTCGATCATGACTGCCCATAGCAGCGAGCTGGTCATTAGGGATTGCAACCATGACTTCAATGTCGGTACCAGCCAAAGCGCTCATGGTGGACTGATCTGCATCAAATAGCTTCACCTTGTTTATTCCGTTGTCTTTGAGCATTTGCACTACCACTTTGGGCGGCAACTTGTGGGTTGCCATGGTACCCCAGTTCACACCAAGGCTTTCAACAAGAAACCCTTTATCCAAAACACCCCAAAATAATAATAAAAAGACGTAAAAATAAAATTTTGACATTATTTCCAAGATGAAAATTGGATCTTTTTCCTCTTCTGCCGGGAGGAGCGAGTGAAAAGGTAGATGTTATTGCCAAATGTAAGTATTCTTTAATATCCCCCAAGGAAGCTGAAATCAAATTACGTGGAGCAACGCAAAGTAGCAGAATCTCCACGAAAAAGGCGAGAATAGCTGTTGGTTTCAATCACAGGGAAAAAATTAGAAAGGAAAAGAAAATAAGTGGGGGTATATTTATTCTGAATATATGAATGTGAGTATGTGGGGGCTGGAACGTGCGGGGAGAGCTCTCACTTTATGCGAACTGCCAAAAAGGTCGTACTATAAAGTAGTTTATAACGGTGGGGGTGGGGAGCGTAGTGGAGAAAGAGGGAGAGAACATAGGGATTATTGGGGGCGGGGGGTGGTGGTGGTGGTGGTGGGAGTTTTAGGAAGGAAAAGAACTTTTTTTTCCCCCTGTAGATAGATAGAAGGCAAGAAAGGAAAAGAACAAAGTATTAGTGATTCAGCTGCCGATGTGGCGGACTGAGGAGGTGATTTCTATGGGGCGGAGCGGAGGAAAGACTCGGCAACCTGGAAGGTTTTGATGTAAAAGTATGATGCAGGAAAGGGAGCGAGGGCTACTGAGGTGAGGAGGGGTAGATTGGATTGGTGGTTATCCGTCGGATTTGGAGACTTTGCTTAGCAATATTGAACTTATTTTATTCTTTCAATTCAAAAACAATAACTTATGATCAAACTTCTCTCCTCTCTCTCTCTCTCTATATATATATATATGTGCATGAATGTATATAATGTATGTATTGTGGCTTAAGTCATTTAAAACGATTCCTTAATTTGTTGTGTTAGCTCGCGCTCATGCCTCATTCTTGAAAATTAAAGCTTGAATTAATTAATTAATTAATTAATTTCAAAGCAAGGGAAAGACTTTGTTTGGAGGAGAAAAGAGGCATCCATCATCAATGAATCTGTGCATCCATTTGGTTAGACTTGGAGGTTGATTGGTAGGTGATTGGCCGATGATGTTGCAAAAATCGATCAAATTAGACGGAATGGGTCACAACTCACAAGTCACAAGTGAGGCGGTGAGGAAGGGAGGCCCACACCCATGACCCACAACCTCTTTTTTAATTTGTCCATCTTTCAAAATTGTAATATGAATACTCCCAGCAACAACGGCTATTTAGACAGACAGACAGAATCAGAGAGAGAAGAAAAAAAACTAATCTATCACAATAAGATAAAAACAGTGGACAAATCTCTTGGACATACTGTATCATGTATTTGAACTGCATCAGGTACTCATTTGAGTCAATTGAGCTATCATACTATGGAAGTCCAGTTGGAAATTTGGCGTCGATGGCAATGAGCTCATCGGTTATCTCTGGGACAAATAGTGATCCTTTTTCCCATCGAAACCTCTAAGGACTTTAAAGGTTGCGAATCCTTTTTATATTTTTCCTCGATATCTCCTCAAGGCGTCTATTCAGTTGCCGAACTTGGTGAGATACTTTTTCCTACTATTCTTGATCCGCCCGGGTCAAATTCCTATTAAATTAGGGCCTCATGCGCTCAACCTTATCATGCTGCGGGGCTCGAAGAGGTCGAGCGACATGATCTGCTAACTCACTAATCTCTTCTTGCTGGTCTGGTTTTGAATGTTTGATCCTATCACACTGTTAGGCTCGAATGGGCAGAACATAATGGTCAATAGAATTAGCAATTTCCTCCTATGGGTCAAGTAGACCTCTCTCTCTAGGAAGGCGTCTAGGGCTGACCTCGCTCTTGTTTGTAGTTGCCGGGATTCCAATTGACCACGGCTATCTCTTGGGGATCTTTCTTCGGGAGGTAGGGGTTGCGGAGTCGCATTAGTTGCTTGGGCGGACATGGCTGTACGTCGATTCAGGGCAGCAAAGAGTTGAGCAGAAATTTGAGCAAAGATTTGTTCACTAATTAGTTGCATTAATTGAGATATAGTCAAAGTAACAACTTGCTCCGGCAGGGTACTAGGTCCCAGAGCATTTGATTCTTGCTGAGGCTGAGAGGGTGGAAGAGAGGTTGTTCTTATGTTTTTCTCCCTTTTTGAGGTGGCTTGCCTGGTGTTCACCATTTTTCAATTATAGTCTCACTTTCTCATAGACAGCACTAAGATGATGAGGTTGAAAGCTGTGTTTACTAGATTGGGTAAGTGTTTGGGCTAGTTCAACCTGTCTGGTCGAGCAATGCAATTCAGAAATAGTTTAGGCTGAGATCTGTAATCACAAGCAAACATCAGACTAGTTGAGGTGCCTTCAACTAAGACACTTCGATGCTCAAGTCAGTACTGGTCGATTAGATAAACTGAGCAGCAGAGAAAGGGCTTATAGTGAAGAATGACATACCTTAAGAGTGGTTGGCAAAGGGATATTTATAACATTTTCTAAGTGGATGATATGCCTAAAATACCCCTACACATGTTAGGGGGCTCTTGTCCTAGTTTGGGGAGCTTTAGGTCATCTTTCATCTTCATACTATTTTAGGTGGTATCACTTTCTACTTTTAGGGATATAATAGTACATTGGTGGCGTGCCTTTTGACAAGAGCGGCAATAGAGGTGGTACTGTGGCGACATTCGCCATAAATGCGGAGGTATACTACCTATTAGGACATTAAATGCAGCAGAGATATGATTTGGTACTGGAACGACTTTGCTGTTGACAATGGGGACGACCATAGGATTGATTTCTGGGAGCGGGCAACCTCCAAGGAAGCGATGCTCGAGACCTCTTGTCGGATACAATTGAGCCCGCGAGCTTGACCTGGGTCAATGGTCAAGTGGTGTGTAGTCCTGCTTATTGTATAGGCGACAAGGCGAGTGAATAGTCAATAATGGTCAACAGCCCAACAAGACCTTTGAGGCGAAATGGGTTTGAAAGTGCATTTTTAGATTGATAGTTGTTGAATTGGACTCGCTGGGCATCCCATATCAAATAGATATGTTTCTAAATTTTAGATCCACGAAGCTAATTAATATATGCTGTTTTATTAATCACAAATTTCAAGTTTGAAAGAAAAAAAATGATAAATTAGAGGATTCCACCCGAAAGGAGTGAAAATGACGGGATCTATGAAATGGGCGGTTTGGACGGTGGCAATTGGGGAAAACATGAAACAAAGAGGAAGCAGTCATGCTGGCTTTGTGCGCACAACGATGTTTAAGTTGAAAGCTAATCCTACAGTACAGAAGTACATACTCGAGCCGAGAGCATTATTTGTTTTAGCAACTAACTCTCGAGGAACTTGAATTCGAATTGTAACCTTCCTTCGTACCTACATCATGTTTGCCCAGCTACACATGCATGCATCACCTCTGGAGTCTTGAATCTTGATTGCGTCCAATTTGGGCTAGTGGAAGGCTGCAAATCACTAAGTTTTACTTGCACCAGTTAAAAGAGAATCGCAACGAATTACTTCCTTGTGGGGCACATTTTTCAACTAAAAAGATAATATGAAATATGAATAAATAATATAAATTGATTGAGACATATAGACACATTTGTTACATACTAGGGGAGAGAAAACCCGAGAATAAGAAAATGAGCACTTGAAGACCACTCTTAAATTATCAGTGATTATAAACAACTAATACACCACATTCCCCGAGGTGTATTCATTACAATACTGATATCGAGGAGCCAATTGGTACTTGACATAGTAATAATTTAACGTTCTTTTTAAATTTCGGAAGTCAAAACCGGACGAATCATCAATTTATATTTTCCGACTTACAGAGAAAGCTGTTATAATAATTTATCTTTCAACGGTAGGAGACAAGTATAACTAACACAAAGCAAATAGAAGCAGAACAGAGTTTCTATATTTTTGTATCGATTGAACAAACATAAGTTCAGCCCTTTGTTCCATCCATTGTAGTACGCGTGTCAAGAGTCACTTCAACATGGTCATAATTTGTTGTTAGAATAATGATAAAACAAACGGAAGAGAATCAAATTGTTCTCCTTTCTAAGGAATCCATAGCATGTCACACTGCCCCTTCCGTGGGAGAAAAAGGCATATGCCCAAGTCTAAAATCTTTTACACCAAAAGCTTGAATCCCCAATGGACGTTTTAAAATACGTTCACTCACTTTGCCACTCCGCCAAATAGAAATACACTCCCATGGGTGAATTCAACCATCATAAAAAATTTCATCTTTTGACCAAAAACAAGAAAGAGGTGGAATACTGCTAAGAGAAAGTATGCCTAATAAAAACCAATAACACGCAAAATGTTGCCTTTTACATGTTAAACTAATTTAAAAATCATCCAATGGAAAATCAGTTTACAGAACACTGCACAGTCACTGCACTGCAGACTACTAATTTATTTTTGTCTCAAATCCATCTTGAGAGAGAGAGCGAGAGCGAGAGGCACAATGTCTGGAGCAATAGATTCCTATCATTAGATCATCTTCAAGATCACTGCACTGCAAAGTGAACACACGTCTCAGTTCCGTCCAACACCCGAATCAAAGCAAAACAGCAACAGTAGCTAGAACGAGAATCTAATAGATTCACCAATGAGAATTGATAGATCTTATATCTGAATGAGAATGTTTATCCGTAAGCAAATAAAATAACATGAATATATGCAAAACTGAAAAAAGATTTAACATAGCCTGGTAAGATTACCATCTTCTTTAAAGATCTGAAGCTTATACCAATTATCAAAAGGCTTGTTTGACAGCAGAGAACCTATTTGCAATACCCAGGCATGCATCACTGAATCCTATATACCACACTAGGGGTTAGGGGTAAAATTCATAAGCACCTCAGTTCCATCCATTTTGCAGGACACTTTGCCTAAAATCAAGCACCACAATTTGTAAGCCCTCAAGGTGCAGTATCAGGTGAAGAACATGTCCCCAACTTTTCTATTTATTTGTGTTGTTAAGATACAGCTAACTAGCACTCTTAAGAATCTATTCAAACAAACAAGGCCATCTTACTAGGACCATTAACCCTACACCACATTCCAAAGGGACATGCCACCATATAACACAAAGCTAGCTCTCATAACAAGCTAAAACTTCAAAACAAATATTAATGGCATTACTGGTCTACTTGGACCAAAATCAGCACAATATTCATGACATAAATGTATACCTAGATTCTGTTCAGACCAGAATAATATCCCCATTGCACAAACTCGGCATTAGAGTCAACAACATGCTTTGCCAATTTATGTCTCACTAAGCACCCCATAAATATCATTCTTCTTTAATGAAGAATTCAATGACTCATTAACTGTCAATACAACTTAAGTGATCTGCCTGCCCCCACAAAGCAATCCAAGATTGGGTTTACAGATCCGCAAAAACCTTATTCAGTCTACAAGGCAAAATCTTGACTGCAATCATGTTAATGATCCTATCAAGCTGATTGCTTTAAACAAGCGATTGTTCCGACTCCAACTCACTTACAAGCTACAGTAGTGACATCAAAGCTTTTCCACAGAGAATTTCAAATGAAGCAACTGCATCATTCACACCATATATACATTCATCACTCCCACAAATAGAAAAAGGAAAAATATAATTAATGCATCACATTGATTGACATTTTGTTAAGTAAATACATAGTAATATGGAATATAAACAATGTCATGTTTTGGGACAGAATATCAGCCAATTCTCAATGAACAATTTCAATTGTCAAAAGTCATTCCTGTAATAGGTAGTAAAATGTGCAAAGCATAATACTTTTCAACTGAACAGAGAATGCTTATATTTCATGCCAATAACTAATCAGATCCAGAAAGAAACTTCATGATTTCCTAAATGTGCAAAGTCATGCTTATATTCCAGAACCTAAAGCAAAATCAAGAAACAGAGCATTTGGGTTTTCAGTTTTGGATCACCACAACATGCATATGAAGAATGATTAAAAAGATCCAGTCCAAAGGAGCAGTTGAATTGATTAAGAACTGCTAATTATGAGAGAAAATAATCCTCAAAACACAAGGCACAGGCTACAAGTGTTCAAGTGTGGAATGAAAACATACAGTCTACAGCTCCCCTCCTTGCTACTGTTTCAAAAAAGTTCGTCAAATGGTTTGCAGCTGAGAGAAGGAAATCCGAATGGTTGAACCACTAAGTGATGTAGCATGCTTGCACACAAGGGTTTCTGTAGCCTGCTCCTCATTTTCAAAAAGGACAAGAGCCTGCTTCTTTCCATTCATCTCAAAGAGTTTCGTACTAACAATTGTTCCATGCTCTTCCAGGTGAGTTATTATTTCTTCTTCAGTCACATCCTGGGGGAGAGTGGATATGTGGATCATTTTGGTTGGTGAACAACAATACCGGTAATTTTTGGCAGCATTTCGATTGAAACGATTTAGATTTGAGTTGGAGTACTCATGTGTATCAGCTCCAGTTGTAATGTTTGGATGCTTTGAAAAATTGACCTCCAAGCGCTTTCCAAACAACATTGCCCCCTAAATCAAAAACTGACTTAAGTTCACAAGCATAATCACAAAAAAGGCAACATAGATTACTGAAGGTTCAAAACTAAAGCAAGAAATAGATAGGCATGGATTCATGGGTGGTACTAAGAAGATGTTCAACATTTCAACTCATTCACCATAACAGATGCATCCAAATCAGTCAACTAGCGCAAGTAAAATTGAAAAGAAATTGACTGGACCTTCAAAAAATGAACAGCCAACTCAGCCTGAAAACCATCACCCATTTGAACCAATGCATGGTCTGGTTTATTCCGAAGAAGTTTGATTCTAATAATGTTCCCATATATCGAGAACAAATTAAAAAGCTTATCCTCGTCTATCCTCTGCAAAAGAAGATAAGATGGTGGATGGAGTGAGCATACAGTTTAATGTTGAATTCTATAATATCAAGCACTGAAAGCAATGAAAAAACAGGCAATAACTCAGCTTGTGCAAATATACACCCCTGTGCGAGCGTGAATGTTTGCCGGTGGGTGGGGAGGAAAGGGACAGACAAATAGAATAACAGGTAAAACTTACCTCAGGATTCAGATTAGAGACAAGAACTGTGCACCTATCATTTGTACCACTTATACCAGGTGGCAAACCACCTCCAAAGGCAGCAGCAATAGCAGCAGCATTGCCCATCTGTAATTTAAAGCAACATGAAAAGGATCCAGCACAAATACCATAAGCAACCCCTTCAAAAAGTACATGTATACTCTGGAAGCAGCACCTCAGTGTGTGCGGCAGAGTGGCAACTCATAATGTAGAGTGTAAGTAGAAAAAACATTTAAGAAAATAAATTATACTTTTTACTCACTAAACCCTTATTAACTACCATATATAGCAGGACCAGCAGGACCAAACACCAGAGACTAATAAATGCTACCCGAGCAATCAGCAATGTCTACCACTTCTTGTTTGGCCAGCAAACATGGAAGATGACAAATATAAACTGAAACAGTGATGTCGCCATGCTTAGGAAATCAAGGGCATGTTCATATCACATTTGATTTGCAGATAAAGTTGTCCAAGAGTGTTAAAGAAGGTACATATGTTTGAACCCTATTACGCAGCAAGGTACCCACCTGCGGAAATCCAACTGATTTTTTTTTTTTTTTGGGGGGGGTGGGGGGTGGAGAAGGGTTTGGTTAGAAAGTGGAGGTAGAGAGAAAAAAGAGATAAACAAAAAAAAAACATCGTAAGCTAATTAAGCACCTGCATGGGCATACATGCCTGCATCTCCATACCCAGACTGCCATGACAGGAACAGATTTGAATATGCAATCAGAAAACAGTCTCAACTACAAAAGCTAAACAATGTGAAATCTTACACTAGAGAAGAATGGTTTTACTTGAGAGGACTTGCCCTTTTGTTCAGAAGGCAAGGAAGGGTTTGTGAAATCCCTATGCCAAGAAGAGAACAAGAAAGCAGAAATCTTAATTACAGCACAATTACCAAAAAGAGCCAGATAACATTATATTTAACTCACGAACTTACCTAGAGCGCTCATTATTATAATTCACTTGCAATTCGTCAAGGCTGGATAAAAAAAGACTTTGGTAACCAAACAACATAGCAGCAAAGAGACATGCAGGAGAACATGGTAATGATATGCACCAAAAGCCTTAAAATAAACTCACTTTGAGAACTGAATGTCCAGCTGACAGCAACCATCATATATATTTCGTCCCTGCAGAAAAGTCGCTGGTTATAAACTTTGTCTCAATGTCAAGTAAGTCAACCAATCTAATAGTTTTGACATTCAGTATACCTGAAGAGAGTTTCTAGCAGAAATAGCACTCTGGTGTAATTGATACTGAATTAGAGCTTGAAAACCTACACAGTTAGCAGAATCACAGTTTCTTTCAGGAACTACAACACCAACTACAAAAACCAGCAGTTAGTAAGGCATTCCATAGAATAAGGGGTCCAAGACATGATCTCATGCACAAAAAAGAAACAGCATAGCTAGTAATACACCAAATAAATACATCCCTCATGAAAGTGAGAGAATGCAAACAATCCATATAGAGGTATTCCTTGTAAAGGATGACAATAGACATTCTGCATACGCCTTAACCAGTATCGAAATTATGAAAGTGAGAAAAGAGAAAATTTGGAGATGCTGACCAGCCGACTTCTGAAATGTGACGATCTTCTCTACAAATCCATGAGGAGAAAAAACTTGATGCAGCACTTCCACAGTTATAGGATATAGCATGTGATGTATCGTAACTAAGAGGATTCGGTTAGGCTGGATATCCAGAGAGCCGAACAGCGACCCGCATAGGGACAGAATAGAGAGAAGACCCCAACAGCAAACCAGCACAAAGACAGCAGAGAGAGAAGAGAAGGGAATGAATAGAAAAGAATACAGAAAGACAAAAGGAAATGGACAGATATCACTACAATAACCAGCATCAACCAATCAGCCCACATGCAAACACACACAGTAAGTATACTACCTCCGTTACAATTTAAAGTTATGAATAAACGTCAGCCAAAAGAAAAAGGAATACAGAAAGAACTTCAAATAAGGGGGAAAATAGCAATTAAAGATCTCCAATCACCCAAACAAACTAATGTAAGATACCCCTCAAGAAAAGTGCACTAATCCATCAAGGAAGAAATAATGCTAATCCAGAAGGAAATGGATGATATAGTATCTTAAATCCCCAATAAGAGATACTTATGTGAAGAAAAATCAAATGCACCCTGTAACTAGACACTTCTCAGGGATAAACAATAATTGTCAATACCATACCTCTAATTCTTCATTTAAAATATAAGAAGAAAAGCGTATCCAAGAACAATAACTTTTTCTTTAGCGAAAATTTCATCTTCAGACTCAAGTTTTTAACAGAAGTCCACTGAAATAAACATTTTGACAAAATCAGAAATTTTCCAATATAAGATAAATCTCAACAGATGGCCACTAGAACAACATTCACAAGTTGAGAAGTCATCCACAAGTGCCTTAGATATATATCGCAGGTAGCTGTAGTTAATGACACGTTCCTTAAACATTATGAAGATAATGGAACTTTCTTTCAGCTTTTTGTGCTGCTTTTTATGCATTTTAGTTGATGATAGCAATATTATTGGGTGAATTTACTTTCACTATTCATTTGTTTAAACCATCTTCACATCAGATGGTGACACGAATGTTTATATTATACAAGTACAATCAACCGCTAAACACAGAGCTTTAACGTCTCTTCAAGCCAGGATTAGTTTCTAGTTAGCATTGGCCAATGACTTTCTAATTGTAATTCCATATATACATCATGTCCTACAATCAGAATCACCCCCAAGAATTGCAACACAAATCTCTCATGTTATAGGCAAAGCAAAATACCAACAATCTTAACCCCTTTTTCGCTACCAAATTCTTAAATAGATACAAAAACTCCACTTTCAGTTTAAACTAATTATTTATGGTTTCATAGATACTGCAGGATACACTCACATCACTCTAAGAATCTTCAAACACCACAAAGCTCTCTGTGCGATTATGCTGCAAACATCGGTACATATGGATTCACCTTTTAATGCACCTACTGCCATAGCAGGACCAAGAAAAATTCTCTCTAAAGAACGCACCATTTAGGCCAAGCAACCATTAGCAGTAATTCACAGCTTGTCTAAGACGCATTGGTCCAAAGTATCCATTCCATGCATTCTCCTACAGTACTGACAGCATGAAAAGATGATTAACCCATTCAATGTTGTGAATCTAAATTACTTCATCTTCCATAAACTGGTCATAAAGCTTCATTTGGTCAGCCATATTCTTGAATTAAAATATCATGCCAACTCCTGCCTCCACTTTACCAAAGGTTACCCACAGATCCAATTGTCCTATAGGTCATATCTGGATTTGCGAAATATAGTGCCCATCCCATGTAATGCTAGAGAATAATCTTTCCAATTCATTGCATTTTCTTATACTCTTGTATATGTTTGGAAAGTTAATAACTCCTACCCATGCTTGAACACCATATGAATTACGAGTCTACCACATCTTACTTCCAAGAAAGAAGCTAGCGAGCCTCTGTAACTTTAATACACCTGATCACATGATCAGTATCATTGAAGTTAAAGGAGAACTGCCACATGGTGCAAAATAGTCACCTCGTCTCCACGTGCTTGAGCACTCTGATCCATAATTGTTAGTTCTTGGTGTGATGAAAATTGAACATAAACATTCCTTCCCCTAAAAGGCAATAAGAAAAGTCAGTAATAAATTAGATAACTCCGAAAGCATGAGAGGAGTACCATCATAATGAAGTTGGAAGCTGAAAGAGAAAAAGGTAACATCATCTATCAAGATACCTTATGCTTGGCTGGACATTAGTGTAGAACTGCAATGCATTTACTGCTGAAGGGATATCTTGCATTTGGAGAAGGGCCTGCAATTCAATATGAACAGCAATCTAATAGACCAATTTACTTTTGGCCACACATATGTAACAGCTCCTTCAACATATTTTAAAGAAAGCGACCTGATTTTTGGCACGAAGCATCACAAGCTTGGTGATTACCCCAAATGGCTGGAAAAGCTGGAGCAAGTCATTCTAGAAAAGCATATAATGTTATCAAAGATTGAACAAGGAAAACTATGCAACCAAACTTATTTTACATCAAAAGAGCAAGGGACGTTTCTATATTCTTCGCATTCAACAAAGAATGGAAAGGCAATATGGTCTACTTGCCCAGGAAACAGAAATTTGCAGTGACGAAATGTAAGGCTGTGCTTGCCTATGGGGGTTTGCCCCCATTGTTTTGGTCTTTGAAACACATTTTTGGGGCAAGCATGTGCTTGGTTGTGGGATTCAAAATTAAATCCCTTGGGCAATGAATAGGGTTGCCTAAGAACCCCAATATTTAAGTCTTCTCTCCTTATCCAACCAAATTAATTACAAAAAAATTATTTCGTCCAAAATAAAATTGTTTATTCGTTATTTTTAGTAATTAAATAAAAAATAATATAAATTTATTAATACGTTATCGCTCTCCTTTTTAGAGAATTTATTTATCATACAAACAAAATTAATTATCAAATTATTTATTCATAATTATTCATAATTAAATAGAAAAATGTACTGAATTTAATAATTATTTAAATAAATTTCATATTTGAATTTTTTTATTAGTAATTAATAAATTTAATAAATTGACACAAATTTTATGTTTTATAAAAATTGACTGTTTATTAATTTGGTAATGCGTTAGATGGTGAACAACAAAAAAGTTAGCATAGCAAATTGAAGCCCACATATTTTGTAATTAAACAAGTAAGGTGGAACTATATTTTTGTTAAAATATTAGTCCAAATTTTTTTTGAAAAAGGGCAAAAAGATTTATTTTTCTTTAATTATGGATAATTCAATGCATTTATAGTAGATTTCATATTTAACTTAATAAATACTAATTTTGATATTAATAAATTTATAATATATAATTATTAATATTTTTTTAAATATAAATATCCCAAGCGAACCCAAAAAACCAAATCTTATACAACAATTTCATTATCTTAAATAAATTTCCCAAATATATCTCAAAACAATCTCACAACCATTCACAATTTCATGTCAGATCAACATATCACATCAGTATAATTATTACACTTTATCTCACAACCTCATATCTCATTCTCATATCTTAAAAACACCAAAATAACCCCCAAATCTTTAAAACACCAAACATGAGACACAACTCCACAAGCAATCACAACCTAAATGTCTTCGAACTTGTTGCCTGCTCAAGGAGTTTCATCAGAAAAACCAAAAGGTTGGGGCAGATTCTTTGTGACGAGCCTTTTACAGCAGTTGACTTTTGAGGGTGGGAAAATCCAAGATTTTCTATATCAGCATATAGGTACATTATGCCATATTCAACAAAGCTAAATCATTCACTCAACAAGTATGAGTTTGGGAGTCATATGAAATATTGATGACGCATTAGTAAGCATTAATTTTAACATGACTTCGGCCTGGTATGACCCCAAAGCACAGCTAATGAGCATAAATCCACCATTTCAGTCTTCATTTAAGATTTAAATTCTGTACAGATTTAGGTTCTATATGGATCCTCTTCTCCTAGACTACCTATCAAGGATCATTTCTTCTAACCTTTGTCATCCCTCCTATTTTTTCAATCACAAACATATGACCCATCTATTTCCTAAATACTGCTCTCATCCATTCAAGCTACCTTTTCGCTAATGATATGCACTAGCTGTACAAAAGAACTCATCTACTGGTTCTTTCAGTTTTGGGTTTGAATGCCATTTGAGAATATGAAGACACGCAAACATTCTTCCAAAGATGCACCACCAACAAACTGGGAAATTTGAAAGTGCACCATGATGGATAATTTATGCATAGGTAGATGGGAGATATTGTACCTCAGAAATTTCATGACCCACATTACGAACATGAATGACTTTTGATGGCTCAGTCATTATCAACAACCTGAAACCAAAGAATGTTAACTGTGGGGCATTATGACGTAGCTACTCCTAGAGAATCAAGACCAAAGAAAAACAAAGAAATTATTGATGGGGAGAGGTAAAAAGGAAAGAATCCTAAAAATATATATTTTGGTGCTTTCAAGATAAGAAAGAAACAATAACAGTAAACTGCAGAAAAATCCACTTCAAATGACGTGAATTTTTTACCACTGCTGTGAATGCCAGCAGATATGACCCAAAAATTACACAAATGAAGTCAAAGCCCATGATCCCAGTCCATGGAGCAAAGGGGCCTCTTTCTGAGTTGAGAACCTAAAGATATCAGCTCATGTTTTAGCCAATAAAGCACCATATAACTTGGATCCTGCCCCTGACCCAAGATCAAGCTTTTATAACGTCTAAGTATCTCGCCCAAAAGACTGGAATTTATTCTGAAAAACTCAGCCAGAGGCCAGAAAAGGATATTACATTTATTACCTTCTTTCGGGGAACTTGATTACCCTCTCAAAAAATAGTGTCTCACTCTTCAATCAAGCTTTTTCAGAGACTGAAGGAGCATAAGCAGTATTCAAGAAGCCTGCAAGAGAGCCAAGAAACGGAACATTTATAGGGTATACTTGAAACTTCAATAAATTTCATCCCGGCCCCAAGAAAAGGAATTGTGATCGTTACGCCATCAAATTAACAACAGAAACATGTGTTGCGAAACTATACACCTGAAGCATTCATAGCAGACCTATGACGTTGTAAATCACAATAAGATTAATTACAATCACCTTCGATGGCACAACGGACAGGGAGGAGTAAACTAGGAGAGAGAGGACACTTGGAAATCACAGCAGATAGAGAATAGAGCGAAGTAGGGTGGGGTTGGGGTACTTAGGGAGTAGGGTTAGGGTTTTCTCAGCAGCTCTTTACAGTTATGCCCTCGGGAATCATTTGCAAATGGGACAAGGTTGCCAAGTATTAACTGGAAACTAAAGGGGTGTTTTAGGTAATTCATATAAAGACCATGGGTTGGATTTAGGAGATACACGAGAACTATATAATGGGAGGGAACGCGAGGGAGGGTTTCCAACGCGCTACTTGATCTTATCCGAGCAGGTGGCGGTGGGGGCCGGGGATTAGGGGACGTTACTTTAGTGATTGTGAAGATTAGGATGCCGCCCTCCTCCTTGGCTGCTGGAGGCTCCGATTTCTTCATATTTCTCTAATTTGGATTCCCCAGAGCTGGCTTTCTCTGCTTCTACTGCGATGAAGACTGCCTGCCGCCGGAGCCTGCCACCTTCTGTTGCGGGTGATGATGGATGCGCGGGCTTTTTTCTTGAAAAAACCAGTATTTTTATGTCTTTGTTTGTACTTTCTCCAGATTATTATTATTATTATTGTTCTTATTGTTATATTTACTTCTATTGTCTCCCTGCTGCCACTGTTGCTTTTTACTTGTGAGCACTGTCTTCTATGGATTGAAATTGACTGACGCTTATGTTTCAGAAGCATGAATTAGAAGTGCTTTGGTCGATCTTGACACATACATTTCTACTAAACCCCTGCGCAGAAGTCCTGCTGGGATAATTTGTTCCAATGCGTTAAAGAAATCAACTTTCTTCAATATCTAAACTACATTCTTAATTAGATATTATCTTTATCCATCAATCTAATTTTTAATCTTTTATCCAACAAAGATTTCTAAGGAAAAAATGTCTACTAGAGGGGCCATTGTGCCGAATGCTTTGACAGAAGGGGCAAAGTGAACTATGTGCTATTTTCTCCATTAATATATATATCATTACTTTAGGGGGCCTTCTAGTTCAATCTATGTTGCAAGACTTTTTGATCTGGTGTACATGCTTATCTGCAATTAATTCAAAGAAGTCAGCAGTTATGGTGCAAGTTGGGGTTGTAATCTTGACACCCTGCTTTTTCAAAATTCCTTTCTACTCAAGTAGTCAAATTCCATGATCGTGGAGGTAAGTTTGGGATCTTGACCCATTTAAAAGTTGAGGTATGTCATAAAGTTTTAGTGTATTTTACCAAGGCTTTGACCTTAAAATTTTGTGCAAATTTTGTTGCAAAATCCAACCATCTAGTTTCCAATCATTGCTATTGCCTTGTGTTGACCTTCCTTTCATGTTTATTCCCCTTAGTTAAAGTCTGTTTAGGTGTTCACTTTTGGTTGCTATTCATTCAACACTCAAAAGAGAAGGGAAAAAAAAAAGTGAAAAAATGAAATAAGAATTCCATTCTAATTCTTTTTCTTAGGAAAATATCTAGTGCAAGCTAGTTTGAAAGAAAAAGATTTGAGTTAATCCAAACTGATATGTATTGAGACAAATATTGGGAGAGCTTCATCCTCTGCTATAGCAGTTTTTGTGCCTTGCATATTCCAAGCTTTGGTTTTTTTCCACTTTAAGTTGATTAAAGGCTTTCATTGAGAAATTAAGTCATTTTTGAAGAACTCCCCCTTTGTGTGAGTGGTTCTGACCTTTCACCTGTTTTGATTAGCACTTTGTGTGGGGAAGAACTCAAAAGGAAAGCACTTAACTTGAAGTAAACATGTCGTGTGCAAATGCCATTGTGGGACATGACTGGTGCAGCGTTGTCCTTTTAGAGATGCGAAGGCAGGGAAAGGAACATGCTTTTACTTTACTTCCCTTAGCATGAGCATACATTCGTATTTTGTCCTATTATATTTACAATCAAATTCTTATAAGACAAGATCCTATCTAATCATATGATGCAGCGTGCCAGGGGGGCAAGGCTTTATGACATTTCTTTTGTAATGTAATTTAGTAAAGAATGTTCATGGTGAACTGTTTATTTCTTGTTTGCTGTTCAACTCGATTTATTCCCGCACATGCTGACTTATTGATCTCCAAGACTGAAAAACAATTCCAAATTCATAAAACTTGTTGGACAAGTGTCCAGGTGAAAATAATTCTGTCCAGCTTCTCCAGAGAAAAGAATTGAGGCATCCAAAGAAGTCTTGTGTGCTCTTTGCTTCTAAGAAACCACTAAGTCGTCCCTTGCTTGGCAGAGGCGGGCTGCGGTGCGAGAAGGTGATGAAGGCAGCATGATGTACCGTGGGCCATGTTGGAAATGTGTGGAGTTGATCTATATTGGGTTGGGTTGTAGTAAGTATTTGTTTTGTTTGGTTTGTTTTGGTTGTTTTGAGAAAAACGTTTAGGGATAATATATTTGATGAGTGGATTAAAGAATTTGATGTATGTTTAATTTGATTTGGGAAATAGTTAGAGATTGTTTAGAAGACAATTTTTTATTTGGTTTTATTTTGGAAGACGCATTTGGTATTGTAAATGTCGTGCAGTAGATGTGATTTCATGTTAGTATATTTATATATGTATAGTTATAATCTTAGATAATATATATGTAATCGTTATATTTGTCGTGAAGGACAATTGAGGATAGGTTATGGGTGTTTTGGGCGTGCATTACTGGTGTTTATTTTGGTTTCATTTCTCCAAATGTGTTTAAAAAATAAAATGAAATAAGGCTTAAAGTTTTTCAATTTTTCCTTAGTAGTGCTATAATTTTTTAGATTATTTTTTCTTCTTAATTCTTTAATCATAATTTATGTTTATATATGAATTACTAGATTTTTATTAAAAATATAAATAATATATTATGTATAATATGGATATAGTTAAATTAAGAAAAATTAATATGTAAATGGATATATGTTTCAAGGTGGATATCAAATGATAAGCATTTATTATATCTATATCTATTTACAATTGAATATAAATATTATTCATTTTAAATAGATGTGGATAATATTGTGTAGATACTAATATGAATGAGAGTGATAGACAAAATTTCAAATATTCATTTAAAATTTTAAATTTGGGGGTGGGATAATGGATCAAATTGGGTTAATGAGGTGAACACCTGCAAAACCAATTTGTATACACTTTTTTTTTATGAATTTGTATAGGTTTTGTTATTAATTTAAAAATATGCATTTGTTATAACTTATATGTTAACAAATTCACATATTTAAATATTCATAAATGAAAATCCAAATAATTATCATCAAATATAAGCATCCAAAAAAATAACATTTGAATTCAAATATAAATAATTTTAATTGAGTATTAATGCATTTAAATAATTATAATCAAATGCGAATATATCCATATTCAATCAATATCTGATGGATACAAATTTAGATATTATTACTTAAATATTCATTAAATTTGTATTAATATAATATTCAAAAAATTAATAGAAATGAATATATAAATAATATATCCAGTTTGTTTAACATTCATTTATACCCTACCTATACTTAACTCCTTCTCATTGTCAGCAGGCCCCCAGAAGGCACATCTGGGACACATTGTGTATGTGAAGGATACTTGGAGAGAGCTGGAACGGCTTTAAGTGCAGTTGGGATTTGTTTTTGTGGGTTGTCATTCAATTGGTTGAGACTCGATCTAAAGAGTCTTGGAATGAAGAAACATTTCAACAACTAAAATGACCAAACGCTCCTCAAACAATTTAAAGCAAATAAGATTTGTTTACAGCAGTTTAAGCTCACCGCATTTCTTCTTTGTCATTCATACGCATGATTACCATCTACCATTATGAAAATTCCAAAGAATGGACCATTGCCATTTGGCGGAGCACATTGTTGATTAAGTGATTGAAGCAACAAGAAAATAGTTAAATCATTAGTGCATTACTTTAACAAACTATGCAGTTTCCTATTTAATCCTACAGAACTGGTTGGAGCCCATAGCGCCATACAGTTGTGTGAACTAGTAACAAGCAAAACGCAGTCCACGAAATGAGTAAAAGAACACACTGCAGTATCACTAAATTTCAGACTGATTACTAATTTTATTTTGTCATCAATCCCCCCCAAGTCTCCCACCAGTTCCATTTGAGAGAGGAAGGAGGATGAAAGCGAAGCACAATGTCTCTGAATGGATCTTAAAAAACTTAGCACCAGACACAATTTTGACAGTCAATGGACAAATTAAAATTTGACATTCAACGTAAAAAAGAAAGAAAGAAAACATGACATCCAAGATGTAGATGCTACTTTAAGTCGGTCAGGACAACAAAATCCAGAAGTAAAAAAGTTGTACTGCACAACAGATAGATTTATATGATTAAATCATCTTCAAGATAACTGTACTCAAAAGTGAACTCTGTCTTTATCCTCTGACACCTGAGTGAAAGCAAAGAAACAAGTCACCAAAACCGGAAACAGATTAGATCACCAATGAGAATGGATAAACCATATTTGCACATGAAGATAAAGATACACTCAAATAAATTTGACCAAAAACAGATTAAGACCACCATTTGAGAATTTAGCCGAGGCGGTTATAATTATTTTCTTCTTTTATTTTTCCCCCCTTTTTTTAAAAAAAAATGAAAAATCTGAATCTTTGAAAGATAACATAAAGGAGAAAAGAAAAGAACTATTACTTCAGGACACGACGATCTAAATAACCAATTGGATGCCTGTTTAATTACCTCGCTGCCATCCATATTACACCACAGAAGCAATCCCTTCACATGAGGCATTGCCTAAAATAAGCAGCATAGCTTGTATACCTTCAAGGTGCAATATCAGGAGAACATCTCCCTTACTTTTTCTACTCTTTTACAACTGAGACTAATTTTACATCCCCCTATAATCTGACGCAATACCTGGTATTCAAGTCAACTCACATGGCTTCCCAATATCCCCCCTCACTGAGCACTTACTATCAAAACAACATAAATACCTGGCCCCCGAAAAGCATTTCAAGCTTAGGATTTAGAGTCTTCAGCAACCTTATTCAGCTTCAGAGGCAAAACTTCTGCTACTATCATGTTAGATTCCTGCCTCACTTGAGAAGTAACCATCAAAGCTTCCCCAAAACAGAATTTAAAGAAGCAACTGAGACATGTCCACTATATTACCCTTCAATTGCTTCCAACGATGTGAAAAACCATAAACCTATGTTAGCAGCCCTATCAAACAGAGTGGCCTAATCCCAAGTGATTCTCACGTATAACTTTATTTTCTCAGTTAAGAAGTAAACAAGAATGCTTTTCAATATAAAATTAAAATGAAGCAGCTGAATTATTTCCACTATATCACCCTTCAGTTGCAAAATATCATAAACCAAGTGCAGTACACTGATAAACATTTTCTTGTCGGACACTGTTGAACCATTTATTGGCAAGGACTCAGTGGCACGAAGCTTAGAAATACCATAACATCTGCATCAAACAAAAGTCACTCCCTTCACTCCTCAAACTACTTTAATCTCAGTAAACTGTGACTCTGGAATCTTTTGTCACCCTCATGAACCCGTCATAACCCTATGTATTTTGAGGAAAAAAGGCATGCACATGCTACTGATGAGAGATGAAAACATCCTCAAACAACAAGCTACAACTCACAGAATTTAATTTAAAATGCTAGAACACTGGCAGCTAGGCAATCCAATAATGACAGAAGACAGATGCAGACAGTTTAGCCACACAATTATGTTGCAAGGTATCAAAAGATATTCAAATACATCTAGATATTAAAAATAGTCATGCAAAGAATGTGTTTGCAGGGAATAGTGAGCTATCAGGAATTCCTTGTCAAACTAGTGCTTGCAAAACTATCATTGTATAGAATGGGTGGATAGTGTAACAAAAGGAAAAAAATAAGTGCAATCCATGATTGGAAGTGCAATCACAACAATGGAGGCATATGGAACTTGAGAACTGAAAGACCATACCATCCGTGTTGTTCATCGCTGGCAATATGGAAATCAAAATACACATACGTCCCCTGTTCAAAATCATCTGTGGCAACTTTTGGCTCTTCATGCCGCTGGAACCATGTGTTGTATTTTCTGTGGTATCTCCAAGACTGCTTTTTCAATTCCTTAGCAGCCAAATATTGCTGGTAAGTATTCTGCAGATAAGGATTAGCATCAGAACAAGATCACAAACACTGAATTACTATCAATGCAGAATGCCTAAATAAAGAAGAGAAGAGTTCCAAATAACCTGTTGATAGTAAAATGAAAAGAATAGAGTATCAGTGCCATATGTATCCGCACCAAGCCGTTCCCAGAAGGCAGGATTATTGACAATAGGTGCTTGTACTTGAGGATAGCTCGGAGGGGTGACAGCAGGGTGTCTCTGTACATAGCCAAAGCAAGCATTGGATAGTGAAGAAAGTTATGGGTAGAGAAACAGATCTAGAACAAGTGAGCTACATACTGGAGTATAGGTCTTTGCACGTTCAGAATCTTTGGGTTGAGGAAGTCTATAATAAGCAGCCTCAAGCATCTGCAAATTGTATAATTGGTCATGCATTCCTCCAGCATTAGCAGTTGATGGACTGATGTTATCTCCAATAGCACCAAGGTCGGATACACTTCTTCGACCAATAACCCCAAGACTTCCAGAGGATGAAGCTGATTGCAAAGGTTGCCCTGGAGATAAATCTGTTTCCCTCATCACTTGAGAAGATTCAGCAAGCGAAGCAGCAGTAACTGCACCCTGCTTGTAAACAATTGCATAGCAACAAAATTGATTTTGTGATAATTAATATTGATTGAACAAGACTTTATATTAACAACGCCAAAATGAGAGCACATTCACCACAATTAAACCAAGTTCTTCGAATACTTTGAGAAGTCAAATAATTATACAGATATCTCCATCTTAGAGCAATGTTATCATGTAGAGGATTTGAAGGCCAAAAGCATAAGCACCCAGGATACCAAACAATGCAGAAAAAATCTTCATATGTAGCCATTTACCAATCAAACCAAACATAATTTTCACCACATTTCCTCAAAATTATAAATTAGCAAAGATCACAAATGAATTTCCACAAATAGAAAAACAAAATAGAGATATTACACATACCGTAGTATCTAAGGCATAAGAAGCTTTCAATTCATCCTCTTGCATGAGATTTTTTCCAGGCCCAGCATTAGAACCAGCATCTGCTGTTGACTCTTCTGTGAGGGACTGCTGCTGCTGCAACTCCTCGACTTTTGTAAGGCCCGTTTCTGCACATGTAAAACGATTTCACCATTAGGATTTAGGATGTTGCAATCAGACAATTGCCTTCAGGAAATTTTGTAGGGTTTACTAATAAATTGAATATTGTCGCAAACCTATAATTTTAAACATCATACACAAGGTCTAAAATTTTTTCCTTCATTAGACCATTCATTTTCATTAGGATCTTGGAATGTTGCAATTGGAGAACTGCCTTCAGGCAATTTTAGTCTTTACTAAAGAAATGAATATCATCACAAGCATATAATTTTAAGTATCATACACTAGGCCTACAACTTTTTACTTCATTAGACAACATTTGTGAAACCATAGTTTTATTACAATTGTGGTCATAATGAGTTGAAACTTTTAGATGGAAACATTGTCAAAGCATAAATTAGAACTGTTTAGATTACTTATAATAGATGTCATGGATGTAAACATAAGCTGTTAAGGAATTCCACAACTTTTACAGTTGATCTAATGTCTGGTGTGATAGTCAGAATAAGTTACCAGAATGAACATTTTTTCCCTAAAAATCAGCAGTCTCCTCAAATCCAGAAAAGAAGTATCAAAACAGAAAAGCATCTTATCAATTCATCAAATCTTCTGCTTTCTCCATTTTCATTCTGTCTAATGACCAGAAAGTTTGCGCTTAAAAGATATAGCACAAAATCCCTCTAGACTTCTCAACTAGTATCATCATGTTTGATGATAGTCCATGCTCCAGCATAAAAGTGCTGTACGCATAGTGTCCAACGAGCAATATTACCTGCATCCTTAGATGTTGAAGATATGATTGTCTGCTGATTAGATGGTTGGTGGATTGCACTTGGCTGCTGCTGCATTGGAGCAGTTGTTGTAACACTGTTAAGACCTGAAGCTTGGCCTCCAATCCCCAAACCAAGTTGAGGTGAGATAGATGAACTTTGAGCATTGAACTGAGAGCGGTTGTAACAAGTAAAAATAAGTTTCAATACATTAGACAAGTCCAAAGGGATGGAAAGTGTTATAAGAAATTCTGTAATTTCAAGAAGAAAAAAGATAGCCATCTCCTCTAGGATAATATTGAGTGAATAGGTGCAGCTCCTAGAAATCTTTTTCTTCAACGTTAGAATGGATTATAGTTCTTCTAAGGTGTAATTCTTCATCCTAACAATTAGAGTTTGAATTCACCCAATCATGTGCACCTGACTTAGCGAAAGCCTGAGTATGACCTTCCTGACTTGCAAGCACCTTCAAATGCAGCATACTTTTTAGTGGCAGCGGTTGCAGTGGCCAACTGTTTCAACCTCTTTATTTCTTTATCCTCATTTTAACAGAAGGGAGCACAGAGAGGAGGAAACTAACTTGTCTACAAATGCATAAAGAGGATGGCATAACTGGAGTTTTTCTTGAAGAAACCACAGTTCAAAAAGAAAAAAGTTGTTTGTCATAATACTTTAGTTTTTCTTGAAGAAACCACAGCTCAAAAAGAAAAATGTTGTTTGTCATAACTCTTTGATATTATTTAGAAATCTGCAAGACACCACTTTAGACATTATCCAAACTAGCAAATATCCACCACAAAGACTCACAGGCATGTGTTATGCAAAGAAAAAGTAGAAAACAAAGTAATGAGAAAACAATGAACAGAGCACCTGCTGCAAGAGTAGGTTCTGCTGCTGTGCAGAGTACTGCTTCCCTCCAGCAAGAGTAGGCATA
This sequence comes from Jacaranda copaia, assembly GCA_014898725.1. NCBI lineage: Eukaryota > Viridiplantae > Streptophyta > Magnoliopsida > Lamiales > Bignoniaceae > Jacaranda > Jacaranda copaia. The sequence continues at coordinate 381,542 of JACGDI010005372.1, forward strand.
CCAAGAAGATTAGTCTGGCCTTGCTGCTGTACCTGTTGAAATCGCTGTAGAAACTTCTCCCGTTGATCAGGAGCAATCTCAGTTCTTCCACGGAACTGCCCCTAAAGAAACAGAAAGTTAACTTGTTTCCAAGATGATCTACAGTTTTACATTCAAGTGCAGGTACAATTAAAAGGGTGTGAGAGAAAAAGTATGGGTGCATGTGTTGGATGCACAAGAAGGTAAAAGAAGATGTGCAAAACAGACCACACTTGTTTGATGATTTTTGTTAACTTTATAGAAACAGCAGCAGATGGGAGTATAGAGTAATACAATTAGTTTTAAAACAAATAGAGCAACATGAACTGTGGGTAAGAACCCTTGTCAAACCCATCATAGCTTACCATCCCACATTTAGATGATTAACAATATCAAACATCATCTAGGGGGAAAAAAAGAACAATTTACTGTAGATACCAGTACTTCCATGCCCTCCTCTCTACTCCTCTCTGAATCATATTTTACCAAGTCTTCCGACCCCCCTTCAGTTCAAATTCTTGCTTCAGTCTCACTTCTTATATTGTGTTTATTCAGTTGAATCACTAATAGTTATGAGTTCTAATTCTTGATCTCATAAGAATGATGTTTTATATCCCAGCATAGTACCAGGGTGTTCGTATTCAGTTCATATTCTCTCGTATTTGCAAAAATTTAGCTATAACATAAGATAAAGAGGCTATATCAAATATTAAAGCTCATGAGCCTAAACAATTCTCTTCTGTCACCAGTGAACATACTCCAATCAGATCCTCTATACCTTGTAGGAACCTCAACGCAAGATCAAAATGCTTGGGACGGAGAGGAACGGATAGAAATTTGTTTTTTGGATTTTAAAATTAAGGTCATGGTAAGTGCAAAAGAAGCTGAAAGGAGGTGAACTGAGAATCACTAAAAACATGGACACTATTAGACATACCGCTTCATTCTGATTCTGGAATGAACTTCCTGGCCTCCATTGCATGCCAGGAACAACAGGATTAGTGAAAACCCTACTGCCAATAATTGCAGCATCACTAACAATTCCAGTATCAGCTGACCCAAGTCCATCACTAGCCTTGGCAGCTTGTGGCAAGATTACTCTATTACTTAGAGGGGATACAAGAGACTGCGCCATACCACTACTCCCTGATCTATCATCAGATCCCAAAATATTTCTTTTCCCCATGTCAGAAGCCAAAGGAATGGTACCAAGGGCTCCATTGCTGGAAATTGTGTTGCCAGAAGTAGGAAGAATGTTAGGAGTTGGTTGTCCAGGCGAGCCACCTCTGATTGCCCTTAATCCAGTTTCAGCAAGAGCTGGAGATGATTTACGACCAGGGAAGTTTGCAGCCTCCTCTTCCTTTGTGGCATTTGACACAGTTGCTGGAGATGAAACACTGGCAGCACCTGAATTTTCAAAGCACAAATTGGAACTCAAACTAGAGAATAGGTAAGGAACTCATAGACCAGCAAAAGGCATAGTTGACCAACTTGTGATGCCAGGAGTTGTATGGCCTGCTGGTGGGGTTTGTGGTGCAGAAGAACTGAAGGCACCACTTTTAGGAGGTGGGGTCCTTGCACAAGCATCATCCTGGAAAGCTGTTTCATCTGCTTGGTCATGAGCAGAAGCAACCTGTTGGATGGAAGCTGAGGCTGTTGCCTGGAAAAGGTATCATCAATTTATACCAGAGCAGAAATATCAACTATATGCGTGAATAATTTTACATAAAAAGATTCAAAGGCCTTCAGAAAATTGTAAGTAAAAGAAAGATGCAAGCAGATGAAGAATTCAAAATATATTTCTGGCGTCAGTCACACACAATACCACAAAGACCTTCTAGCCATTTTTGGATAACAATAAGAGAGTACTTTTTCTAGAATAGCAACAACTTATACTCAATGTGCAAAAGAAGAGCAAAAACAGGTGAAAATATATTAAATTATATTTAGCAAATGAATCATTCGTTATCATAGTGGAGTGAAAGATCGAAATAACCAGCCTGAGATTTAGGTTAAGATCAAGGACCACAACAAAAACTCAAGAGGCATGGGAAATATATGATGCAACATTTGAAAATGAACGTACCGGAGCCTGAGCAGGTGCTGCAGTCAAAGAAGTCTTCGTACTTAAAACTGCACTGGAGGCACTGACACCCTGCCAATAATTAAAGCTGCAATTAGTATTTCTTCTCCATTGCCACATTTTCATTTCAAATAGAAATTCCCTTCTCATGCCAATACATATAAAGAACCTTAATTGAAAATGAGGGGACTGCCAACGATTCTAATCGAGCTTGTTCTACTGAAGACTTGAATTGCTTACATTCTCATTTTTATTGGGGTTATGTTAGACAGGGTCAGTGGTGCATTATGACTGCCCTGCTGACATGGAAGATAATGTGGGATAACATATTTTGAAATGTATGCCATACACAGACATGGAAGATGAATTACAATGAGATATACCAAAAAACTATTGTCAAAAGGAAGAGTCATTCACCTTTACAAGACCAGGAGGACCAATAGTAACTAGATCTTCAAGAGACTCCACCTTGTCCAGAGGTAAAGAATTGTAAAGCTCGTCAACATCACTAAATTCATCAAAGTCCTCCTACAAGTTATATGCAAAAGGAAAATATAAATCAAACTTAACCATCCATAACTGTTACAGTTCATCAATAACTACAACCAAGCCAAAAACATGAGGATAAAATATCAATATTTTGTATTTCAGAAGTCACAAACAATCAAAGCTGTTGAGGAGCCAAATCATGTGAACAAATTCGGTCATCTTTGATGGTATAGCAACAAAATAGCTTACAATGGAAAAAGATAAGAACTTGATTTGATCAAGAAGACCTGATTTCTTTCCACATAGTCATCCAAGAAATCCTTTACATCGTTGACTTGCTCTGGACTCAATTCATCGTTGTCCAACAGCCTTAGAATTAATTCTAATTTCATAATATGAGCCTTATGCCGGGCAATGGATGTTTCCAGATGCGTCTACAAAAGAAAGACATATCATAATGCGAACACAAGTCAGTTGCACAGAATTCAGATGTCTTTTGTTTCTATTATACCAGTCTGGGAGGCCTTGTCTTTCCTTTCTTAACAGAGAGTCCCTCTATTTCAGCTTCAAAGCTATCAATTTGATTTTCCAGCTCGCTGACCTACTCAAACAGGAATATAACATCATCAAAATTATTTATAGCTTATTTAAAGGTAGCATGAAAAGATTACATTATATGTGAATCAATGTCTAGGAATCATGAAAATGCTCCAACTTCCTCTCTGGGATACCCACATGATCTATTTGGCTTGATGCTTCAGCTTCATTCACTTGTAACAATCAAATTATTAGAGCCAAAAATGACTCAATGATGGTGAAAAAACCGCATGAAGATCAAAAAATCTAAAGAACATGATGAGATCATTTACATGCTAAATAGTCCCTTCAATTGTGCAACTCAGTTGAATGGAATGCAAGCAAAATTGAGGGGCGTACCACATTGTTCAACCAATCTCTTGTCTCTGATTTAGCTTTTTCCTTTGGATCCTACAGCATAAGAAAAACAATGTGCATGTTCGAAGAAGTTAGAATAGCTAAATGCCAACCAGATAATGACAGGCTTTAAACTGTATTACACAGAACAGAATGCATTATGTTGCGCAAGCAAAAAGTTCTATTTGATGGATCAGAAGCAAAATTCACATGAGAGAGAATTATTAACCTAATTGCAGTCATTGACTTTTTTGCCTATTGGTCATCTTATACACACATGGTATATAAATGGGCTATTCTATTATTCCAACCTAATAGATTTATTCTCACAAAAGAGTATGATAAAGAAACTCAATGCAGGAGATGAACATCAGGAATGTTTGAAGAGCCAGTAACAACCAAACATGCAATACCTACCGTTTTAGGCTGTTGACCAAGGCCTTCTTTTGAGAATGCTTTTGTCTTAGTTTCTTTTTCACATATCTTAAATCGTTCCATTTCACGCTCAATTTGCTTTCGAGCATCCATCAGAGCCTGCTCATAAGAGGCACTAACCTATGTCAACAGGTATCAAAAGAAAATCCATAGTCAACATCAGAAAAATAAGCATTAAACAAGATGAAGATATCATTATCTGAGCTACTCCAAGAGAAAACAGAGAAGCAAATCTACCAAGACAAAACAAAGAAAATAATTGTCCAAAAATTAGTGCAAATAAAGTAGGACTCTAAAAGCACGGGTGGAGGAGTAATGTCTATTAAGTGCACCCAAGGAAGCATACATAAATGTATGGGAAACAAATACTGTGAATTAGACACCATCAGTAGCGTCAAAGATAAAATCGGCTGTGACAAAAATTATCACTTAAATAAGGGGGATTCCTCAAGTAATACTTCACAAATCACAAAATGGCTGCTGCAGCTTAGAAAACTCTCTTCTCCCTCTCTCTGTCAACTGGAAACTATCAGAGATCCAGGGAGATTGCAATAATGCATCCAATATTATGAGAACCTGCTTCCTTGGAAAGCATGGAATCTGTCTCGTCATAACACATCAGAATAAACAATCAACATATACCATTTACTCTCCTCATGCTTTGCTATGATTGACGGCCTAATAACCTGAATTCTTGATGACATCTATAAACTAGCTCCATATGACTAAGTCACTAAGAATACATTAGTCTAGATCCAATGCAACAAGTGCTAGCAAAATGCTTAAGTTGATTACAAGTTGAGTAGCCAATCTGAAAAACATGCCTTTCACTTTAGTACAAAGTTTTGGGCAAATGAGTAACAACTAACTTAAAAGAAATATGCAATCATAAAATCATCACTAATTTCCACCAAGCAGTTACGCATTGAACCAGAAAGGTTTCTAATCAAATAAATGATATGATGTAATTGAGAAATATCAATTTCAAAGTTTCAGGCCATGAAAGATTGTCAATAACAAAAAACAGCAATGGTTTGACAGAGTGTAATACTACTCATAAAGCAACAGCAACTAAGTATATTTTGAAGCACTTAAATGCTTCACCAAAAGTCTAATCTAGATTAGTGCTTTTGTATTGCTTATACAACATATTCATTTCTTCAGAGGAGTTACAAATCTTTTGTTAATTTGTATTTTAATGACTAATATAACTCCAACTGGTCTTTAAAAAGAAGTGTAGATTTAGTCGTCGAAGAAAACCCAAAACCATTCAAGATTTAGTTTACCAGAAGCTATTGATTACTATGTTCCAAAAAAATCCCAAAAGAAAATACAAAAAGTTAATATGGCAACTAACGAGCCAACAGAAATGGCCAAACTTAGTACCTAGGTATTGCCAAGATTGAGTGAATGAAAAAATAAGTTAAAAATAAATGGAGTAGTCTTAGCAGTAGAAGATACCTTCTTATCCTTGATCTCGCTGGACTGTATCCATGTCTTGATTTGGTCTCTGTATCTTTGCAGCTTCTTTATTTCCTTCTTCAAGTCTGCCTCGAATTTTTCCTTCTGATTTGCATTGTCAGTATCATAAACCTGAACAAAAAAAATGTAGGTATTCATCAAAATTCGGAGTAAGACGAAGAGAATTTCAAAATAAAAAAGGCGCTTATACAACACAAGACCTTGTTCCAAATGCTATCAAATACATCGACACCCTCTTGAACCTTCTTAAGAACTCGATCGATCTCACCCTGCAGCTTCCGACTTGCTCCCATTTTCAATTTGCTCCAAATGATCAAGAATTCAAATCCTTAGGGTTTTCAGGAAGACGAAAGAGAGAAAATAACAGAGAAGTACGTTATTAGTTCTGGGAAAGAGATCACCAAGGTAATGAAGTTGTTGGGCTGGCCTCCAATCGAAGAAAATGACACTGGGCTTTGCTGCTTGTAGCAAATAAAGTAAATGAAATTGGCTTTTTAAATAAATCTGGCCATTGCATACCTATCCGATAATTATATATGATTTCGACTTCCATAATATGAGCATAAAAATTAAAATCAAGTAAAGCTGGATAAATTATTTATTTTATAAATATTGATTAAATAACTATGTATATCTAGAAATATTGGGAAAATATCTTAACTTGATGGGATCCTTGAAATCATAGAAATGCCACCACTCCTGGATGGATCCTTGCACTTTTGAAGCCGAGTTGAATATGAAATAGCTAATGTATTATCTTTGGAGAGTGTGAAAGTCGAATATGAAATAGCTAATGTATTATCTTTGGAGAGTGTGAAAATTATATTAGGGAATGTAATGGATTTTTAGTTATATTTTGAGAAATAGTTAAAAATTAATTTTTAAAGAGTTTCAGTATATTTGTTTATATTTTGAGAGAAATATTTTTTATGTTAATATTAAATTAATATTTTTTAATTGAATTTTTTTGAGTGAAAATAGAATTGAGTTATTTTTTTGAATGATCAATTGGATGATGCCCCATTTCTTAAGTGATCAACTATAGAAATAAAAATATAAAGAAGCAATATTTCTGCTTCATGTGCTAAGAGAACATTTTGATAGGTAGCCTAATTGCGCGGATGTTGTTGCTAGTTTGCCGAGGCCCAAGTTTGTATCCCACTTCTAACACTTTTTATGCATTTGTTGTAGTTAATTACTTCAGCCCAAATTCCATAGATCTACCTGGAAGCCCGATGTGCTTAAGCCCGCCCCCCTAGCATAACAGACTTAGCTCAATAAACATCAGCCCAATCTTAGCAAAGTCCAACAGGAACCAATCCATCATCGAAAAATTCACCTAGCCCAATTGTTCTAGTCCTTGATTTTCCTTTTTACCGGCTCATGATGGCATCTCCAAAAATTGACTGCCTCATCTCTAGAAACTAAAGAACACATAAGCATCTCTATGCGTGAGGCAACATATCTCATAAAATTTGGCAAAATGAGCCAATTAAAGTAGATGAAAGCAGCCCCAATCTCATCATTGACATAATAATGATGAAAAAGAAAATCATCTTACTCTTAAATGTGGAGTCCATTTTATCACATTGAATGATGCTGTTGATTTCTTGACAACTATTATTGGATCTTCCCCAAATTAATTATCAAGCCAAAAATAGACTTTTCCTTTACCCAAAAATCCGAAAGCATTGAGCTTTTGCCTCAATTATGATTTTGCATATTCTTCTCCAAATGGGGGACATGTAGTATGGAGGTTTTTCCCCTGTGGGATAGAAGTAAGAGGAGTATTTTGTTGCTAGGAATTTTGCCCACATTGAGGTTTGATTTCTAAATCTCCACCATAGCTTATAGCTAGATACAGTCACCATATCTTTTAATTTTCTAATTCTCAATCCACCTCTATTGAATGGAAAACAAATATGACCCCTCATTTAACCCAATGAACTTTCTTATGATTTCCATATGAGCCCTAGAAAAAATTGGTAAACAGCTTCTCAATCTGCTTGATATCACATTTAGGAGGATTCAACACTTGCATCAAATATAGTGGCATTGAGAAAAGAATGCTTTTAATCAAGAACAGTCTATCTCTATAGGAAAGCAAAGCTTTTTCCCATCTTGAAATTCTGTTTATGATTTTCTATATAAGACCCAAGAATAATTCAATCTTTTCATTACCAGTGAAAAAGGGGCCACCAAGGTAGGTGATAGGGAGATGCTTCAAAGCAAATCCAGTAATACGTTTGATTTGTTGGACCTTCAAGCTAGAGACCTTTATATCCACCATAAAGGCACTCTTGTTGTAATTCATCTTTTGTCTTGAGATCTACTCAGATCGATTTAGGAAATCCGTGATTTTTTTAAGGCAAGCCTTATTGTTGTTAGTGAAGATGGTGATATCATCTACAAATGCAAAATGAGAGACCATCTTGGGTCAGAAGATCTTATTTTCTTGGAATAGTGCATCAAGCTTTTGAGATAGATATTTTATAGCAATGACAAACAACGCTGGAGAGAAAGGGTCTCTTTGGTAAAGCCCTATAGTAGACTTAAAGAAACCTACACTCTCCCTATTAATGATCATAGAGAAGCAACAGTGTTCAATAATCCATTTGAGATGGTTTATCCATATATTTAGAAACCTAAGTGATATGGGATAACCCAGTAGGTCCAACAGGCCTAACATCAAATGAGACAGCCTAGGAGGCCCAATAGTAAGTCTATTTGGTTGATCGGTATCGAACTCACTTGGTAGGGTCCGCGGTCAACCCGTATCGACCTCAGGACCACTCTAGAAGTTCAAATATTTGAGTTTAGGCGACATATATCGACCTGAAGACCTACTCTGGTGTTGACTCAGATTCCTGCCGTGTTTATTAGTCTGACAGGCTGCATGCCTCCGCATTAATGATGTGTAACAGCTAGTACTACCGCTGCCACCAACTCTGACAACTCTGCCAATCCTGCCACCAACTTTGGCAGAAACACGCCTCTATTGGCACTGTTTACCTGAGAAAATAGGAAATTTTAGCCACCTGGAATAGTATCAAAATCTGGACATAGAATAACCACCAACCCCCTGGCAAAGACAAAAGTCAGTACACTTGATGAGGGTACTAAGGTTAAATCACGCCTACAGAAGGCTATAAATACTTCAGGCTCAACTAC
>JACGDI010005373.1:15169-31860 GCA_014898725.1 Jacaranda copaia
TTAAAATTGAGGATTCTAACGGCTCAAATTAACAAGGGTCCAATCCGACTCCATTTCTTGCTAATTGTAAGGGTCCTACAAGTGCTGCCTAAAGTACATCATAGTCATATAGGATTCGCACGTGTAGCTCTGATAATGGCTTCTTGTGATCATATGTAGTGTGCGTACTGTGTATAAATACTACTCATGAGACATTGAATTGATCACCAATTGCATCACAAACCTCCATAGTTTCCCTTCATATTTCTCAATTCCTCCAAAGATCATCCTCAAACCATTTTTCTCAACATTTTCTTGACAAATTCTATGTTTTCCAATATTTTTTCGATGATTTCTCAACTTCAATACAATTAATTCTTAAGTTCGATATATATTCTGATCATATTTCACGAATTTGTTTTAATTTTCAATAATTCTCTCTTTTCCTAAGTGTAATTTAATTTTCTTGATCATATAACATATTTAAGGTATACATAAGATTACATATGCCCACCATGAGACAATATGAACAAATTATTCCAAATTCTCTTCCAAGAACCAGCAGCTGCAACAGCACAAGCAAGATCATCCCAGCCAACTCCATAAAATCCACGTGGTCGTGGGAGGAGTTCCACCACCGGCCAACTATCCGCCGCGGCTCTGCCTCAGCCGCTGCCGTCTTCCACCATCTCAACAGAACTCGTAGCGGTGTCTACAGCTTCTTCCGATCATTTCTCTCGATTTTTAGTAGCTTCCCCACCATCATCCCAACATGCAGATGGCTCAGCATTCCACCCCAACTCCCTATCAACCCCTCGCTTGGCCGGAAAGTCACGGGGACACTCTTCGGCCACCGACGCGGCCATGTCAGCTTCGCCATCCAGGTCGAACCAAGATCCGAACCCGTTTTGCTGATAGAGTTCGCGATTTCTACCGCGGCGCTCGTGAAGGAAATGTCTAATTCCGGGCTGGTGAGAATCGCCTTGGAGTGCGAGAAGGCGACACCGCCCCGCGGCCGTGGGAGGGCCGCGGTGAGGCTGTTCGGGGAGCCCGTGTGGACGATGTATTGCAACGGCAGGCAGTGTGGCTACGCGCAGTCAAGAGTGTGTAATGAATCGGACTGGCACGTGCTGAGCACCGTGCAAAGCGTCTCCGTCGGGGCCGGGGTTATTCCGGTGGTCGACGACGGCAGAAAAGACGGCGCGTCGGAAGGTGAGTTGCTTTACATGAGGGCCCGATTCGAGCGAGTTGTGGGGAATCGTCACTCGGAAGCTTTCTACATGTTGAATCCTGATGGCAATGGAGGGCCCGAACTCAGTATTTTCTTGCTTAGAATTTGATGTACAAAATAAAAAAAATACATAAAAAATAATTGTTTTGCTTTTATATCGTTATTTATTTATTTAAAGTTAGTGGTTTAATTATGAATAATTGAAAATTGGGAAATTCATTGTGTTAAGGGATCTTGCATGTACTGCTTGTTCCTAATTTCAATTAATATATGTTGCTATGATATATAAAAATAAGTGAGAATATCATTATTTGCGGTCACAGTTGTTAAATCAATTAGATATTCATATCTTACTATCAATCTCTCCCAATTGAGTATAACAACGAGGAATTGTCAATCTTTAAACACTGGACAGTTACTTCCAAACTTTCTATTTATTAGCTAAGTGCGCTAATATTTCTGAAATCTTTTAAAATTTTAACATTAAGTATAAGTGGTGAGGTTGAAAGTCATTTATTGTAAAAGGACAGTGTTTGGGTAGATTCGACCTAAGAGGTCGAGTTGTCCAAATAATATTTTTCTCGAAATCTGAGATCTGCAACAGCAACACATGTCAGACCAGTCAAGGTGTCCCCAACTAAGACATTTCAACGCTCAAGTTAGTTCTAGTCAAAAGATGATAATCAAATAGAATATGAAGAGCTTATAGAGTATTTGACATTACCTGAAGCGTGGTTGGTTATGGGGTATTTATAGCCTTCTCCTAATGTATGATTTGTCGAAGGTGTCCCTATCAGGTGTAGTGGGCTTGAGTCCTTCCCAGGGGGTTAATAGTTATTCCAAATCTCGATACTATTTTAGGTGGCACAATCTCCTATTTTTCAGGGTGAACAGTACTTCTGGTAGGCGCCTCCCTATCAAAGGTGGTGACAAGATTGGTGGCAACGACTGTACCGGTTTTCACGCCCTATTAATGCGAAGACATACTGCTTGTCAGAATAATAAATGTGGCGTGGATCTGAGTTAGCGTTGGAGTGAGTCATGAGGTCGATAGTAGTCGAACAGACCTAGCTGATCGATTAGGGAGATGGTAGAATAGGCTATAATGGATGACACTTCCTGTCAAACGTGGTCTATAACAGTATACTTGACCAGATAATTGTTGTCGAATGGCTTAACCTCAAACTGATGTTGGGCCCTGCACATTGAATGGGCTTGTTGGGCTAAATGGATCTGTTGGATTATCTCATATCAATAAATTTTTCACTTAGCAATATATAGTTCTGCAATCTCCATGCTTATGTGCTATCTAACAAAATCCCATTCTACACAAATAAGAGAAAGAGGGAAGTCGTAATCTAATCATAAACCGTTACTCCCTTATTGTAAGCAACACCAGGCATACATGGATATGTGTGTGTATGTATACATCATGACTCTTGAAAGAAACACAATGAGGATTTGCAAAGTCAACTTACTTAGTAATTGCTTCCATTGAATAAAATGTACAATTATTTTTCCAGCCCATTTCAAAAAAACAAGGGTCAAATATGTTATAATTGTTGCTACATTAATGAATAGGTCTTTTTTCATTATGGTGGGGATGTATGATCCACTATTAGTGTTTAGTGTTGAACTTGCCTATCCCTCAAACATGGGGAAGTAGATGCTTGAGAACTTACAATCAACAAGATTGATGAGACTCAACTCATTTTTCCATTTATAATCCATTGAAAATTATAGCATTTTTTGAAAAAGAAAATCTTAAAACCTAGAATTTTGATAAATTAATTGGAATTAAAAAACTCAATTCTAGACTATCTTATAGTTGGAATTTGATACATTTCATAAAATGTAAAAATTTAAAAAAAAAGTGCAAATTATATTAGTTTGCGATGCAAACAAACATTTACTTGTTAAAGTAGTTGATCGGTAGACATGCCTCATTTTTTTTTTCTTTAAAAAAATGATCGTCTCAAAACTTATCTAATACCTCCTACGGCCTCGAATCCTCCCTCTCCCTTCTAAAACTAGAATTGGTGTAATCAAGATTGCTTCATTTGACATCGCCCTTGCTAGAATCACAAACTCATGCAATTGAGCCTGACGAAGTAGACATGCTATCAATTGTTTGCTATAAGATAGTATAGAGAAAAGGATGAAAGAATTTTAAATACACAACTCTTGGTGCGGACTACTGAAAATTTAAGTTTCGACAAACCACACGATCTTATGTTTTATATATAAAATCAATTAAAAACTCATTAATTATCGATTTTTTTTTTAAAATTCACAATATGTATATTATGAACACAAATTTAAACAATGTAAGATATGTGATGTCACTAATTACTTCATATAATCCTCTCATGCCTGTAACATGTAGTCTCTTCTAGTTCCAAACAACAAAATATCTTGGAGGATTCATTTTGCCAACCTCAAGATACTTTAGACATATAATGTATCAATACATCTGTTCAGATATTTCCAAAATATCTTAGACAACTCTATATTGCTGCCCAATGACAGATCAAATTAGTACTATATGGCTTGTTTGGGAACTTTAAAAAAAATAAAACTAGTAATATTTTAATCATTATCTTCCAGCTTTATTTATTTCTGGTCAGAGTCAGACCCTTTAAAGTACTAATTTGCACAAGTTATTAAATTATTTTCTAACTAGATCTTATGAATGGGCCATAAAAAATTTTAACCACTAATTTATCAATTAACTGAGTCTAATTAGTTTTTGAGTATTGCAAAAATAATATTCAAGTTAGGCTCAATTCGAACTAACTTCTTTTCCCCCCCAATTTTGACTCAAATACTAAAATCTAGGAGTGGCAACGAGCGGGAATAGCCCCCACCCGTTCCCATTTTTCCGTGGGAAAACGGATACCCATAGATATCTACAAGTTTAATAAAAAATTTTAAAATAAAAAATACTAAATTTTTTAATAATATAAATTACTTTCAAAATTAAAATATTGTCAAACATGAGTATATCATATCATAACATACAATATTTAATTATATTTTATAACAAAATATTAAAAAATAAATAATACATAAACTTAAATTTTGAAAAAAGCATAACAATTCATAAACATAATACTTTTATATATATTTATATATATAAATATAATAAATAAATAATTATTATAACTGGTAGCAGGTATCCACAGGGACGAGGACTGTGATCCCCATCCTTGTTCCCGTTTAGCAAATGGGGATTAAATTATCCTCATTCCCGTCCCCATGGGAGGGAAAAAATCCCCATATCCACCCCATCACAGGGAATTTCTTGCTGGTACCCACGGGGATGGGTATTTTTACCATCCCTACTAAAATTCAAAGCTCACAAGTTTTTTTTTCTATTATTTAAATTGCTATTATATATTATATATTACAATATCTACCAATTATTGCTATTATATATTATAATAAAATAAAAAATAATTAATATTGTAAGTTTTTAATATATTCTTTTAAACAAGTTCAAGATCGAACTCAATATTTTTAATTCAGCAGTATGCGCAAAATTCAACAATAAATTCATTTCAATTAACTAACTAACAATTACAAATAATTCCAACTTCATACAGATAAGTTACAAGTTATGATTCGAATTGAACTTTAAATTTAAACTCAAAAACTTTTTAAAAATCAATTTAAACTCGACCTAATAGTTACCCCAACTCTTATCCACCCGACCCGAAAATAAGGAAGGGGGAGGGGAGATAAGAATTTATTTGACGAAGATAGCAAGAATTGGTGGCTGGTAACAAGTAATGAGTCATGACACTTCTTGCACGTGTCAAAAACAATATTGGATCCATTTTTGGGTATGGGATACAAAAATCTTGGATTTATAAATCCCACGAAGATTTCATGAGGAAAAAAATAAGAGAAAAAATAAAAATCGTGAAACGTGTCAGGAAAATGGGTACATGGATTTAGAAATATTTTGGATAAATTATTTTATAGTAGATAATATGTGTGGGAGTGGGAGATAATCAACCCATGGATTATTGTCATGATTAGGACATTAAAATATCATTATCTGTCTTAATCAACAACAATTAAAAATTTTACTTAGTTCCAATCATATTTTTACTCGACGTGGCTTAATCTAGTCCAATAAGTACATTCAGTTTTGTAATAAAATTTTAAGTGTACGTAAATCTAGTTGTTGCTAACTATTAATATTAAAAAAAATATTATTACAATGTAATGATTCATCAAAAATTTGATTGTACTTTTACATAAATTGTAGCTAATTAATAAAGTTAATTCCTATGATGCTTGAGAGTCCAATAATATGATTACAAATAAAATAAGAAACTAATTGGCACCATTTTGACTTAATTAAAGTTTAATACGAACAAAATAAAACACGTTAGATATTAATTAGATATCATAATTTGGTTAAAGTAGGTCTAATAGGTAGCTTATTGTTTATGGGCTTTACCTAATGGGCTGGCATAAGGAATTGGACCTTCCAAAATATTTTGTTATAAAACATAATTAAATGAGCCTCTAAATCATATTTCAACTCTAAATAGAATTCCCTATCTCATAATCAAATTCCACAACGTTTTGCTGCAATAAAACCATGTTCATTCCTTGTTGTTTCTACTGTTTCTACTTCATCTTCCAAGGACAAAGAAAAAGTAGATGATGATGGCAATAATAATGAAATGTTCATTGATTCTCAGGATCCATATAAACTTGATAACCAGCGTCAATGGTGGGAAAAGATAGGACTTTCAGCTGAACTTGACAACCCTCTAGCTGGAATTTCCAATCAAAATAAATCAACTGATGTTTTTGGTCCTTTTCCCCCCGGCTTTTTATCATGATGTGAATTATTGTACTAAGTCTGGTGTGCTGTCATTTATTGTTGTACTGCATAAGATGAGTTGTTGTACTCAAATTGTATATTTTGAATTATATAGTTTGGGAGAATGAGTTTTGATAGTGGAGTTGGGGAATGTGAAATTTGTACTGAAAAATGTGATGTATGTTTATTTATGATTTGGAAATAGTAAGAAAATTATTTTGAAAAATTTTGGGTAATGTTTATTTACAAATTATGTGTTTTGGATTATATATTTTTGGTGAATGAGTTTTGAGAGTGGGGTTGGGGAATGTGATATTTGTATTGAAGAATGTGATGTATATTTGTTTATATTTTGTGAGGAGACAAATTTTATTGTAACAATCAAATCAATACATATTTATTATTTTGGAAGAAAATAAATTCTACTGTAACAGACAAATCATTGTCTTTTTGTTGGGTTTTGAGAATGTAAATAAATTTTAGCAATATTTTTTATTATAATATATTAATAAAATATTGTGATATATAAATATATTTATATATGACGATAATGATTGTGATGTAAAAAATATGAAATTTTTGGTCATTTGTCAGTTAAATTGCAAGGACAATATGATTATTTTAAAAACCATTTTGGGAGAAAAAAGAAGGCACATGTTTTGTTACATTCTCCCAGACCAATTTTGTTTTGGGAGAATTTAACCAAACATAGCCTTAGTATGTTTGTTTATGTTTTGGAAGGAAATAAATTCTGGTGTAGCAGTCAAATCAATGACTTTTTGTTGAATTTTGAGGGTGAAAATGAATTTTAGTCATATTTTTTATTATGATATAGTAATAAAATATTATAATTTGTAAATGTATGCATATGTAATTGATTATTATTGTAATATAAAGAATATTTGATTTATGGTCATTTGCCAATTGAATTATAAGGACAATTTAAACATTTTAAGAACTCATTTTGAAAGAAAATGAAGGCACTTGTTTGGTTACATTTTTCCAAAACAAAATTATTTTGGGAGAATGTAACTAAACATAACCTTAGTATTTTTTTTAGTTCTCAAATTTTTTATGAATTTTATAAATTCTAATTTTATTAAATTTGTGAGTACCCATCTCCCCAAGAAGAAGTGGGGATGGGTATCCAGTGCAAGAATGGGGATCATTTTGACCTCGTAGGGGTAAGGGGCTATCCTCAGTCCCGCCCCATTGACACCCCCTGCCTCTACCTCGGCCACCTCGTTGGTGTTCCTACATACGCATACGTCCACACGAAGATTAACAAAATTTTGAACCATGAACTTGTCTCATATATTTGATGCTAAGATGATATCGTTCAATTAAATTACCACTCAACATTATTTTTACACTTATGTGGGAATCAAATTTTCAAACTGTAGTGGTCGACTGGATGTTACGAAAAAGGTTAAGCTACACTTAAAAAATTTAATAAATTAAAAAAATAAATATATGAGAATCGTTATAAAATTTGATAAATTCAGGAGATAAAAAAGGGAAAAATACTGAGGGGAAAATAAAACCTTTTCATTTAAATATTGTAAATATGGCTAAAAAATTCATTTTCCTTATAATTTTATAATTTACGTGTTATATATTTGCCTTTTGTCTACTAAAGGCAAAATAGAAGAGGGTTTAAGACGAATTCCGCACTTCACGAAGGGGTTTAAGACTTCCAATCACCTACTCCTGTGGAGTTGGAGAATACTGAAATGGGGACGGTAAAAAGGATAGTGAAGAAAGCATCGTTGATTGGTGAAATGGGTTTCATCAAAGGAGGCGGCAACATTAACTGGTTCCCGGGTCACATGGCGGCCGCCACTCGGGCCATCCGCGACCGCCTCAAACTCTCCGACCTTGTCATCGAAGTTCGCGACGCCCGTGTAAGAACTGCGAAAGATTCAATCTGTGTTGCTACTTTAAGATCGATTTTTATCTAATTAATGATTTCTTGAAGGCTCTTTTGTGTGCGTGTGGGGCTGTAGTGGCCATTGTAGTTCATTGGGGTTCAATTTTTCATCAAGATTAAATTTGTTTAGTTATTTGTTGTTGTGGGAGAGCCTATTTGAGCATGAGGGGTCTGATTCTTTTTTTGGAGTTATATTTTGTTGTTCTTGAGCTTATTGAGTTTAGATTTGATTTCAAGTAGAGCTTGAAAAAGTCGTTTAAGCTTGATTTATTATGTTAATGAACTCAGCTCTAATGTGATTGTATTAAATTATGAATCTTGAGTAACTTGTTCCTTTTTCCAAGCCTTAATCGTTTGAAATTGATTGTTGCTTTACAGAATAATAGGGTGTTCAACTATTGTGTGAAATTTTCTGCTTGTGGAAATTTCAGCAAAATTGATGATTTCTTGATAATGGTACTTTTTATTTCTTACTAACTGAGTTTCTACTGGAAAAACTTGTGTAGATACCATTGTCATCCGCAAATGAAGAGTTGCAGCCTATGCTGGCTGGAAAAAGGCGGGTCATTGCTCTCAATAAGAAAGATTTGGCCAACCCCAACATCATGCATGTAAATTTTCACTTTGTATATGGTTATATGAAACATGTCTATTTGTGTGTTTGTAGTCACTGAATAAGTATATTTGCCAGAATTAGGTTGCTTTTTTCTTTTGAGGATAGGATTTTAGGGCCATTTTCTCCACAAAATATGTTGATATGTGAGATGTAAAAGGGCATAAATGTTTTCCGGTTTGCATTTCAATGTGAATATTGTGTAGCATTAAATTAAATTAAATTCTTAGGATGCCCTTTACTACTTACTAATTATCATGCAATGCTGCAGATTACTTGATTCTACTTGCTGCATTAATTCTTACCAACTTCTGAAGATTAGTGCTTTTTCAATAACATGCTTATTCCTTGATTTTGTTGAGACAAAAATGAGATGTTTGCTTATTTCATTTGGTGCAGAAATGGACTCACTATTTTGATTCCTTCAAACAAGATTGCCTTTCAATAAATGCACACAGCAAAAGTTCTGTTAAAAAGGTCGGTGAGCTTTTTCTTTTTCTTTCCTTTTCTTTTGATTATAAAGCTTATTTTGTGAGGTAAAATGGGTATTTTTGGAATGAATTTGTCCATTAGATTTAATTCTGCTCTGAATGTAAATGTGGTAACAGAATTTCTTCTATGGGAAAGTTTTTTAGTCAGTCCTCAATATGAAGTAGAGCCTCTAAGTTTTTTTATATTGAAAAATTTGTTTATTATACCATTTGAATGTTTTTGTAAATGCTTGTCAACTCACTTAACCTTTCAAGCTCACTCTCTTAAGTTTTTTCCGAGCTTGTTCTGACTTGTTAGCGATTTGCCAAAGCTTCTTGATCTTGTGGAGTTCAAATTGAAGGAGGTTATTTCTAGGGAGCCAACTCTCCTTGTCATGGTGGTCGGTGTTCCCAATGTTGGCAAGTCTGCTCTAATAAATTGCATCCATCAAATAGCATCAGCTCGCTTCCCAGGTGAGATTCTGGTTTTGCTACCATTTCTAGTTGCCTTTTACTCTTGGAAGTTGTCAAACATTCAATCTCTAAACAAGCGATGATGGTCTTACTTACATCTTAGTGCAGGAGAAGAAGAAGCGAGCCACAGTGGGACCTTTACCTGGAGTTACTCAAGATATTGCTGGATTCAAGGTAAATCTGTTAGCAAAAATGAAAAGGCAGGAATATGCTTTTGTATGGTAGACATTCTGGTTTGCCTTTATGGTTAAGAAGTTGGATTATTTGCATGCTCTGAAGGACAAGTACGTTGGGGACGTACTTGAACTTATGCTCAGACTGCATTTCCCTTTGACATTTGTCTTTAGTATATCTTAGTTACTACAGGAGTTCAAACCCAAATGAATGAGTCATTCATGTTTGACAATAACTCAGTTTCCATGGAAATATGTGGTAGTCATCATTTTGGACTATCATAACATCGTTCTGAGATATCAATTCAAACCTTTTATAGCATTGTGTCTGTTGCCGCTATAGATTTTTGTTCTTTCTTTACCCCTGTAGACATGCTAACTTTTATATATAAAACTTCATTCAGATTGCACATCAACCTAGTATATATGTCTTGGATACGCCTGGAGTGCTGGTTCCAAGTATCCCAGACATAGGAACTGGGTTAAAGCTAGCAGCTGCAGGTGAAACCTATATATTCTTCTACTGAGTTCTATTTTTCAGTTAAAAATTTAAAGCTTTTATATTGCAAGAAATTTAATTCTAATATTTAGACCATTCATTTATAAAGGCAAAGCACGTCTGCTCTTTTTTTTTTTAAAATGTTTGCTGCAAGACTTAAATCCAGAACCTTCCTTGGTCGGCCCTCACGCATGTTAAATTTATGGGCTTTGGCCTTCACAAAAGTTACTGTTGCATCAGGTTTGCAGACAATTTTTTGCAGGTTCTGTGAAGGATTCTGTAGTAGGTGAAGAGAGGATTGCTCAGTATTTACTAGCAGTTCTGAACACCCGAGGCACCCCTCTCCATTGGAGGCACTCTATGGATAGAGAAACTGAAGGGCACCATCTTGATTCTGATGACCAACCCAACTATAGTCTTAAAGATCTTTTGCCAAAGAGGAAGAGACCTCCTAGTAACAAATCCGATGTTCACTACATTAAGGTAACTGTTGTAAAATAAAGAGGGCTTGAGAAGAAAGACCTTCGATCTCCATATCTTAAGTGATACAAGATTAAAGTACTTCAGATTGATTTGCAGGATATTGTTACAAATGTCCAAGGGGCACTTCGATGGACTTTGACAGAATTCAATGGAAGCTTGGAGGATGAAAGTGACTTGGGGAATCTTATAGACCAGCAGTTTGAAGCACTGCAAAAGGCACTAAAGATACCCCATAGAACTTCAGAGGCTCGGACAATTGTGTCAAAGAAATTCCTCACATTGTTCCGAACAGGCAAACTCGGTCCTTTCATCCTTGATGATGTCCCTGATGCCAATGAATCTGTTCTTTGAAACCTCATGTGCTACATAGTTTTGTTCACTTTCTTTCTTTCTGATCACTTGAATGTAAATGCATGACTTGGAAAAATTCAGTACTTGCCATTTAGCACAAGGACTGAAGTCCCTAAGAATTGTGTGTTTATACATTTTGCGAACTCCCTCAGTGAATGCATGCTTGTTTAGAGCTCTTCTATTCTGAATGTACAATCCAACAAGGGTTGTAATTCAAAGTACATGTCTTATTCAACTAGTCAATTTTAAATAAATATTCAAAATTGATCTACTTCACTTTGGCAAACAAAAGGATTATGGATTAATCTCAGTTCCCTTCTCCCGCATGGGTTCATTTATTTGCTTCGATGAATTCTCTGTACTCTTTCTTCATTTTGACGCCCGACACAGTCCTGCGCATTCAAGTTAAAATCGGCAACAAAATTATGGGGCAAGTTATACGAATGGCTGTTCTTTGAACCAAATATGCAATTGAGGGCATTGTTCCTCTCAAATGCCTCTTTTGGTTTGAAATATTTATGTTCAAGAAAGAATTTGAAGCTAGACAAAGCATAAAATTTTAAAAATAGCTCAGAGGCAATCTTGTTTAACAGACTGGAGATGGAAACAATGGTGGGGGAATCAAGGAATTAGTGTCGTAGATTAAGCAAACAGAGGTTGCAAGATTAAAGAGCAGAAGAGGGAACCTAGTCTGAATATCGCATAGTGGAACTTCATGCAGACAAAAGATTTTCTGACAAGAATGAACGAAAATCTTGAAGGCTAAGACAAAGTAACACCAACCTGAGCATTTCTTTGTTCTTGAAAAACTGTACACAAGGTGTACCCATGATTCCGGCAGCCTCAGCAATCTCCTGATCTTCCTCAATGTCAATCTCAACAAAGTGTACATTCTGGTCAAATTCATCTATTACCTGCCAAGACAAGTTCATGGATTTGAGATTAGACATGCATCATGGAGAAATACAAAGCTTTCATGAATTGCAATATCCATTTTGTCCAATTTAATGTTTCTAATACTATGGAACATCTGAAGGGCATCAGACCAGGTTTTTGTCAGATTTAGAAGTTTCTGATTCTCTCATAATATGGTAGCATGCCAATCACATTATCCATAATTCTTTGGTCTGGCAGCTATCTCATATTGTTGAAAGGAATCTCCACAACACATCAGAAAAGCTAGGCAGCAAGAAAATGCCAATCCAAAGTACTTTTGTTTAAACAGAGAAGTTTGTTCATCATATGTTTCTCACTTCCACTTGTTTCCACAAGCTTTAAGCTAAGAAAAAGACTTCTTCTAGGACTAATACCTATAGTAAGCAGCTAGGTGTTCATTTAATAATACAATGTCACCAGATTTTATTGATTGGCTGACTTCAATACCTCATTAAATATCTAACACCTTTCTCTGACATTCTTCATTACAAACACAGACAACTATAGACAATCAGAAACATAGCTAAAATGGAAAAAGGCTACCTTGCTAAGAATGGGTTTCAAGGTCCTACAAGGACCACATGTGGGTGCTGTATATAGTACACAAAGAAGTCTTGGGCTTTCATGATACAACTTCCGTAGAGCATACTGCATCGGAGGAAGAGTCGGCAAGTAAAAAAGGTAATTTGGTTCAATCGGCAGCATAGTTTAGAACTTCTTGATGTAGGATGTCGTACCTGGCCCTTATGCTTCGTGAGTGTGATATCAAAACCTTCTTTTACATCTCTGTCCGTAAGTTCTTTCTTAACTTCTTCAGTGGCAGGCTGTATATGTGTAACAGATAGAGGGAAAATACTAATCAGAATTTGAGTTTACAGTTTTGGTAAAATATATCACACCATTAATTCCAAAAGATCAAGGCATTAGGCAACTAATGAGTACTGACGAATTGGTCCATGTCTTAGCAAATTTTTCTTTTGCCTCTCCCAAGTTCTAGAATTCATTAATAAACTGCAAGTGGTCCAAATGATATCTAAAGGTATAAAGTTCAGAAACCCTAATATCCTCCCACGTTTTAGAATTCGTTAATAAGCTGTGAAAAAAGAAGTTGCAACCCCTTTCATTATTATATTTTTTGGGGAAACAAAGGGTTCAACTAGAACCCTTTAAACTCTCACATGTTAAAGATAGATGAATTAAAATCAAAAGATGAGTTTCCTGATGATTGAATAGAGTATCAATGTGAATACTTGATTTTCAGACAATTTTATTAAAAGAAAAGGCATGAAAAACAAAAGTCAAATGCCACAAGAAGTGACATGCCTGGTGAAATTCAATCAGCAGATCTTTGCTTGTAAGATATCTTTCCACTGATAGAGCCGCAATACATCCCGAACCACCTGCAGTTATGGCTTGCCTCCATTCATGATCCTAGTCACAGAAAACAAAACAAGATACTAGCAAGTACATTATCCGAATTCATGAACAAGAAACGTGCATAACTAAGAAAGGTCAATTGCACATAATTATGACCAAAAAGCATAACTACTATGAAATGAGTGTCAAAGATTCAGAACTGATGCACAAGAAAAGGAGAACTTATGCCACATGTTACCTGCACATCTCCAGCAGCAAATACACCCTCTACTGATGTTGTTGCAGAACCCTCCTTAACCAAAACATATCCTGCAGCATCAAGCTCAACTTGGCCTTCCAACAGCTGACTATTTGGAGAATGGCCTATACCATAAAACAAGCCTTTTGCTTCCAAAACGGATTCTTCTTTGGTATCAAGCTTTCTGACCAATATGCCTGACATCTGCCCCTTTGTGTTGCTGACAACATCCATAGCTTCTGTATTGAAGTGGGCGGTGATGTTTGGATTATTGAATACTCTGAAACATTCGCCATAATCAACCTGTTAACAAACATTCAGGGAGTTGAAACTTAAAATACATGTTTGTTAGCCATTTAACTGACCTGAAATGACAGTCGAGCAAACAAACACACAAAATGATAGTCGAGCAAACAAACATGTTCCAGCACAGAAAATACGTATGCCATATGTAGCATGGATCAAGACATAAAATTCAAGTCTGCTAGATTTTGAATTCTCCATTTCTTATGAAATTTTTAGTCACTACTTCCCCCATGCATAGATAGAACAGAACAACAGAAAGCAAATCATAAAAAGGACCACCAAACAGCTTAAGAAGATATTGTATTAGAACAATGTATCTTACTCACCTATCTTGCATTGCTTTTGATGCCCTTAGTTGGTCCCTCCGAACAAGCAAGTGAACATGACGAGCATATTTGGTCAAGTATAATGCTTCCTCTGTAGCTGTATCGCCACCTCCAACAACAGCAAGGACTTGACCTTTAAACAGTGGGGATGCTCCATCACAGATTGCACAAGCACTGATTCCTCTGCTCCAAAATTCATCTTCTCGAGGCAATTTCAGCCTCTTTGCAGTGGCTCCAGTAGCATAAATAATACTGTGGCATTTTACCTGAAAAGAGAGGAATTTTTCAAATTAGTGCTGATCCATGTGGGTTTTAATCACACAAATAACTTTAAACAGAATCTGCCAGACCAAATATAGAGAGAGAAGTGGGAAAACCATATCTCACAGAATTAGGACATCAAGAATGCTGAATTGCATATAACATATTACATGCAAGTCGAAACATGACATATAGATACTATAAATCCACATATGTAAGGGCTTATTGCTCGTATAACTTAAAATATGTCAACATGTAGACATATAAATGCCACAAGATGTGGTTAATTCAGTGAACTCATAGGATTCCATGAATTAACTATAAGATGATCAAGTATTGAGAAAAATAATTATGCTGTAACTGCAACCTACATATAACCACAATAAAAAAATGCACTCTCCCAGCGGCTAAATGCTAGTCATAGGAGGTAAATTAGTAGTTAGCAAACACATCATATTAAAACATCATACTGAGATCCAATTAAAGTCAAAGACCTCATAGCTTTCATAATTCTGATAGTAAAAGGGAATCATGAGGGGCACATTGAGAAAATAGAGCCAACTATTTCAGGCCAATAAGAATGATCTCTGCCAAAGAGTAGTTAAGCAGATACTGAGATTTTATAAAAGATAAGAAGCCACCACAAGAAATTAGTACCTGGCGCTCACTACTTTGCACAGTAAAAGGGCTATTTTTCACATCAATGAATTCCACATCTTCTTGAAATAATTCTGCTCCCCAACGCTCAGCTTGCCGTCGCATTCTAGTGAAATAAACAGAGTCAAGATTATGATCTTTAAGTCATTAAGCAACTTATAAGAACATTGGTAACTATCAATCAAAAGCAAACAGAATTTTCTAACATCTAAACACCTATCCATTAAGTCTGGACCAGTTATTCCATCTGGAAACCCAGGAAAGTTCTCCACTTCAGTTGTGGTCATCAATTGTCCTCCAGGAACACCACCTACTTGATATCCCTCAAACACTACAGGCTTCAAGTTGGCTCGAGCAGCATATATTGCTGCCGTGTATCCTGCAGGACCTGATCCTATAATTACCACGTTTTCAATACCCTGAGCTGCAAAAGTGGAAAGAAATCAATGTATTAGAAATTTAGAAGGGTGGCAATAAAAGTAAATGACAGAAAAAAATGATAAAAAGGTCTTAAAACAACCAAGTGAAGCATAGACAAATCCAAGAAAAACATACAAACTATTTGATGAGACATGCGCCTAATTTTGTGTCATGGGTAAAACAGCATCTGACAGTGACAATTTTATGAAGTACCCAGGCTCTATTATAACATCAGACACAAAGAATTGTTATCTATTTGGACACGCCAGCTGAGCAGAGTGCAGTTAAAAACCAAAAAAAAGACATCTTCCAGCTACTGCAGAGGAATCACATAGCTAAAATAATCCTGAATCTAAAACCTCCAACACATTCCAAGACAAGCAGTCAAATCTGCATTATCATGAAAACTGCATGATTTTCTCCGTACTATTTACCATCTTAAACTGCATAAAATTGCTGCCACAATTTCATGAATGTATGAGCTGATAAATTGAAAAGGAAAGATACAACCACTTGAAAATCTACATTTCATGCATAACAGTTTGCTCCTAATAAGCAAACAAAGTATAAATGACAACAAGTTTGATCATCAGCTATTTTAAATGTCTTTGACTAATGAGGTTAGCTTATTCAAACATGTTCATTACTAAAGCATCTTATATTTTCATGCATCAATCCTTTTTCATTGCTGCCAAACATGAAAGGTTCCACAGTGGCAGGTTTATCCTAAAATGGTGTCTTCAAAGGTGAGAGAATGAAACAACTTATAAGCTATCTCAAAATTCTCTACTCCTCCGATATGGACAAGATCAGGCATCATCATAACCTCCTCAATCAAGGAGCTTGAGAAGAGACACATGGCCATTGTTCCAACAAGCGACACCAATGATGATGATGAAATCCATTGCCAATCATCTCGGTGCAGCATGCGTTTATGCTACACTACAGATATGGTTGTCATCGTTTGTGTCGTTTATGGAAATGAGGGATCAAGAGTCCCTTTCCAAACCCCTCGATTGAGAAGTTGTAATGATACTTGTTCTAGCCCTACATAGGAGTAGAGAGTTTTAATACAAATTATGAGTCGCTTTCCTCTCCTATCCTTTGAGGCGCCATTTCAAAAC
>JACGDI010005373.1:31960-65466 GCA_014898725.1 Jacaranda copaia
GCTCCGAAAACGATGCCGCTTGTTATCTTGGGGTGGGGAGTGGTGGGGGTGACGACCATTGGTTTCGGACAAAACGATATCTTCATAACCGAAAATGGCTTGTATTGAGACACACACTCTCTCTCTCTGTCTCTCTCTCTCTCTCTCTCAGAGGTGTGCATTTCTTTTAGGCCTTGGACATGGCCCAATTGGGCCCAATAAAGAATTAAAAGCCCAATTTAAGACCCCTTCTTTTCAGCTCGTTCTTCGTCGCAAGCGATGCTTTTTGGGCAACTCACTTGGGCTTGGCTCTCATTCAATTATGGGCTTAATGTGGCTTCACCTTGGGCCATTATATTCTTTCCATCATAGCACAATTATGTAGGATCCATAATTTTGCAATTTTAATTTTAAATATGTAATTTTAGTGGAATGGCAAATTCTTAAAATAAAATATGATAAATTCTAACTTATTTATTATAACCAAAATATCGTGATGTGTTTATCGAAAATTGCAATATAGATTTCTATCTCATATGATAATTCAAAAAATATCTATTATCATATTTTTATCTCACTAAATAAGTTTATAGTTTTAAAAATATTTTATAAGCACCATATTAAGTACTTTTATTATCACAAGATTAATAGAAAAATATTTATTTATGTTATATGTAAATTTTATTATTCCACGATTATTCTTTTTATATTTTATTTTCACATTATTTGTTGTACAATTCTGTATTTTTAGTTGTAGGAACTGTTTTCCTAATTAGAAATATATAATAATATTTTTTTAATTAATTTAAAGTTTATTTCGTAGAAAATTTTTAATATTTTTTTAATAACTTATTTTTATATTGTTTTTGTTTTTTTTATTTTAAATTAATTAGATACTTTTCTAATATATTTAAAGATTTTATCAATGTTATTACTTTATTATTTGTTCAATGTTTATTTAAAATGAAAGTTCTTATGACCAGCTTAGGATTGTAATTTTTATATTACTTAAAAATATTAGCATGCAGTACTTTTTTATTTCAATTAATTATATTTTATGTATTTATTTTCAATACTATTTTTAAATATTTTTGTATGTTCATATAAGAATTTATCTTTCCTATTGAATTTTTATTTTGCTATTATTTTAGTTACAACTATATTGATTTATCTAGATAGAAAACTTATATATACTTCATATTTGAATAATGTACCTTGAATAATTTGATGTAATGAAATATTTAAAAATATTATAATTTTATTAAGTTGTAGAAATATTTTAATTTTCTTATCAAATGAATGAAGAAATTATATATATTTTTCTGTAAAATATTCATTAAATTTATTAGCACTTGATTTACCCATTTCTAATTATGTGCATACAAGGAAGAATTTTTTCATTTTTTTGTTCATAATATCATGTGCTTTGATAAATTTATTTGGATTGGTTGAATATTTACTTATTATAATATTTTTATGAGAAAATTATTTTATTTCTATAATAAATAAATTATTTATAAAATATTATGTATATACAACTAAGAATCAAAAATTCATTGCTAAGTAAATACTTTTTTACAATTGATATATGTCATATTTAGTAATTTATATTCACTTTGATAACATTAACTATCCAAAATTAAATGAATGTATGAAATAATAAAATTATCTAATAAATATGAGCTCTAATAAATATTAACTTATTTTATCATTTAAAGCGTTAGATTTTTTTTTAATTTAATTATACATTTTTATCCAAAAAACTTAAAATTTATCAAAAAAAACGTAGTCGATATAACTAAGTTATTTCAAAACAACAACCAATTTTTCATACTTAACAAATTCTTTTATATTTATGCACATATAATCACTTTAATTTTAGTTTAAGTAATATAATATTCAAGTATTTCTAATAAAAAAATGATTAAATAAATAAAAAATATTCAATTATTTGATCAAGTAAATTCTTTTATTTCTTAATTAAATAATTATTTTCTAGACAACTTAGAATTTATATATATAACTTTTACATAATTTATATTAAATGTACTTCAAAAGTAAAATTAAAATACTTAACAATCGTAATTATCTCTTAATATCATGACTTATTTAAAATAATTTATAACTTATTTGTTACTTATGAAAGAGATAAATACATATTATATAAAATATCAAATAATCACTTCTTTATTAAAGAGTTAGGAATTTGAGAAATGAATAATTATAAAGTAATTGATATACAAGTTCTCAACTTATCATAGTCTTTAAGATTTAATTATTTTTACAATAATATTTTTTTGGATATGTAAAATAATTTTAGATAAAACTATATACATATATATAGAATATAATAATTTCATTGAAGAATTTGTTTCAAATAAATAGTTACTTCCTACAATAACTATAAACTCTGAACTTTATTTTTATATTATTAATTTAATCATTTTAGTTTTTTGGCAATATTATAATCGAGAACTCATTTTCAATTATTTGAAATAAATGCTTTTATATGGGACATTATATATATATATATATAGTTGACATAGTTGAAAATTTTCAAAAGTTTGATAAATGACTACTTAAATAGCAAATGATATTAATTTTTTAATATATTTAATTACTCTATTGTATGATTATATCATTAATGTTTATTTTAACATTTATATTTATAATTATTCATAAAAATACTTTTACATGGATTACTGATGTGAAATCAAAAAAATTTGACTAAAAGCAAGTATCAATTTAATTATTTGTATACTATTATATCCTTACAAAAGAAACTTATGAAAGATTGACATTTTATTTTGAATTAAATATTATAAATTTACTTATTATATTATTCATGTACATAATATATGTTAATTGGTAATTTCAAAAATAACAAAATAACTATATATAAAAAATAAAAATAAATAAATTTTACTTATAAAAGTTATATGGAATATTAAGAGAAATTTTAACTTATAAAAATTATATGTTACAAACTACTAATGGAGTTAGTTATCAAATAATTAATAACATAATGTAAGTTATTTTCATAGATAAAGTATAAAGAGGTTATATATTTACTCTAACAAAAATTATTTAACATTTAAAATTTTCAAATGTTATGAAAATGTAACTATAACTTCCAAATTATTAAAAAATTATTCAAAAAAGCTTTATAATTAAAAAAATTAATTACTTATTTATTATATCAAAATGTATAAGTATAAATACATATACATATATCTAATTTAAAAGGCATATTTAGTAATATATTCTGCGCTACTTTTATTTTCTTAATTTCTTTATTTATTTATTTTAAATTTTATCATTTTATAAATTTCTATATAAACTTAGAGTTAGCAATTGTTGATATTCTATAACTTATTTAAATATAAACTATCTTCAAACATAGTATTTCTAATTGAAATATTTATATTATCTTATTTACTTAGTAATAGATTTTTTTTTCTCTAAATGCTAAAAATAATTACAATTTATGTTTTAATCACATAAAATAAAATAAATAGTATCAAATAAATTATTTTAATTTTAAATTTATTTTCGGTGAATTGCACTAGGCACCTACTAATACTTATAAATATAAGAATAATATTATTTAACTAATTAATCAGGCGACTTAAAAAAACAGTTCTTTTTAAGGTATGATAGGCAGCATGAAGCTTTTTTTATATTTTCTTATAATTATATACACTTATTTTATATTATTCGTACGCTATACATTGATTATACTTATAAAATATGTTACAATATATCCCATTATATGAAATGTTAAAGTTAGTTGAATAGTATTGCACATGGTTCATTATAATGAACTGAGGACATTGATATTTAATTTAAATTTATAAGGTGTTTGGTCATTATAAAAATAAAAAATAATGAAACTTAAAGTAGTCATTGCTTCGTACTTATGTAGGGTTCCTCTCTATTTCACTTATGATTGAACTTAGATATCATTAATTACATATTAGATATAATTAAATGTATTATAAAACTAGAATCTCCTAATTTTGGGATAAGCTTATGCTTTATTGAAAAGTTGTTTCAATGTCAAATCAATCAAACTTGAGGTAACTCACAATAAAAAAATTTTACACCTAAAGATGATTAGACATATTACATTTATTGCTTAGTTTGTCAAAATATAGATGTTCGGCATAATTTATTTTAAAAGTTAATTAAAAATGTAAAAATTGTCCAACTTCATATAAAGAGATTACTATATATATATATATATACTCTTAATCGATGTGAAAATCTAACACACTGTATGCACGCCAATAATGACCAATCAAAATATGGAATAATATGAAATTAATGGTTCAGGTCAATATTAAGAATTGATCGCTTTGGTGTCATATGAAAGAATGGATTAGGGGCATAAATGTGTCTAACTCGACAAAATTTGTAGGCTCGAGCTCAGCTTAATAAAATATTTATTTATTAATATATAATAATTATTTAATTAATATTTAAAAAAAAAACTCGTGAGCTGGCTTGCCATTAATAATCCTTTACATACAATTTGATCACTTACGCCCAACATTTACAAGCAATGGGTCTCAAATAATGTTCCCCTACCCACAATTTACATCCCAGCCCATGATTGCCCCATACGCTCAAGTTCACATGTAACACGCCTTTCTTTTAATAATTACTAGCACTCATCGTACGTGGCTTTTGTACATACAATTTTTTTCTTTTTCTTTTGGCTATTTAGTATTAATGCATAAAATAATTTGATTTATAAAATAAAATTAAGATTGTGTTAAACATATGATATGATAAAAAAGACAATTTTAACTATATGAATTTGTAAATTTTGTGAAAGTACAATTATAACCTAGTTAAATTATCATTTCTGAAGGGTAATATGGAGGATATATTTGGAATATTATTCAAGTTAGTATTCAAACTACTTTTCTTATACTAATGATCCATTTTGTCCTTCAAAATGCAGTGTCGATATTAATTGTTGGAATAGTTAAAAGGACAGATCGTGTAAAAAAATTATTTTTGTTTTAATACAAAATAACTTTTTTTAAATTAATACTATAGATATTTAATAAAAATCAACCCATACGCTGGGTAAATAACCAAATAAAATCGTGACCACCAATATCAATATAATTTTTATTTTAGAAAGAGTTATTTGCTCCAAAATGTGAAACATGCCACCTGAATACATGTGCCCGCAGGAAGTTGAAACCAACGTACTGACACACTTTCAATGGTCGGCCCCCAATTTTGAATTCTCCCACCCCCTTAACAAACAAACAAATGAGAAAAAAGTAAGAAAAGAAAAACATAAGATCAGTCAAGATAAATTAATCTTCTACTTATAGGAGAATGAATGTATGTTCACATTGATGATGGAAAATAGATTTGATAGCGATCAAATTCGTTGTTGATATAGAGCATTAATATTCGCTTTGAGATATTGTTCTGTTAACATATATTTTATGAAAAAAAATTTAGAAAAAGTATTTCAAAGAGTATGAGAGTGTGTGTGTGGGTGAGAGAGAGAGAGAGAGAGAGAGAGAGAGAGAGAGAGAATAGTTTATAAACTATTTCAGGCCTTCGACTCATAATGTAGAATAATTAAGTATCATCATAACTCCTAATGAAGGGACTTGAGAAAAGCGCGTAGCCGACATTCCCACAAATGGTGCTATATAATGATATGATCAGATTCGTTGTCGATGCAGATGGCCAACTGCTTTGTGGCATTGTCTTATAGATGCGTGTTTAATGAGGAGTTTTAACCTGAAAAGGCATCTTAAAAGATGTGAGAGAGGGAATGTTTTATAAATTATCTCAGGCCCTCGTCTCCTTCTAATGTGTGATAATTAGATATTATCATAACTCCAAGTTGAGGGGCTTGAAAGAGACACATGGCCATTGTTCTGATAGACGACGCTAAATAGAATAATCAAATTTGTGGTCGACATGAAAGACCAACATCTTTTAGGTATTATTCTATTGACACGCATAATGAGAATTTTTATCCTGAAAAGGATCTAAGAAGGGTGAGAGGGGAGGATTAACTTATAAACTCTATTTTAAACCCTCAATTCGTTCTAATGTAGGATAACTAAATATCATCATAGCTCTCTTAGTCAAGGAGGTTGGGAAGAGGCACGTGGTCGTTGTTTCCATAAATGGCACTGTATAATAATGACTCAATTCATGACTGACATGAAGGATCAATCATTTTGAAATATTGTCCCTTCTATGTGCAACTGATGGGAGGTTTGTTATAAAAAAATTCATCAAATAGTGAGAGAGAGGAAAGATTAACAAATTATCTTAAATTTTCGGCTTCTTCTGCCTTGGTAAAATTAAATATTATTAAACTATTTGCCAAAAACATGATAAGACTATACATGGGGGCTCATGCCTACTCAACATCGAATTGTTAGAAAGTGATTTCCCTACATTCTCACTCTATAAATTTACTACCTCTCTTTCCATACTACATATATATATATATATAGTATATATACATTTTTTTTTAATTTTTCAAATGTTGATTTCTTTCATACTTACTTTTTTCTTTAGCAGCACTGTTGTTTCCGATGATTAGAAACAAAATTTAATTATTATATTTCAAATAATGATTAAATACAAAATTCCATGACATAATTTATGATTGGTCTAATTTGAATTAGTTATTTTAAATCACCAGATTCAAATATTTTATAAAGAGGGTTAAAAATAAAAATAAAAATTATATTTTCTTCATTAAGAGAGTGAATATACATTTTTATAGTTTGAGGGTACAAAGTAATAACACCTCTCAAAGGTGTCTTTTCAGTGAGTAGTAGAGGAGTATTATATGGTTCATATTTCGATACTCTATAACTATTCCTACTAAATATTCAATGAAAGTTCAACTGTCATGTCAAATTGATATTTAATTGTAAAAATATACAAATATCAAATTGAAAAATTGTAAAAATACACAATTTTAGTATGTCATCAAAAAAAAAAATTTCTAGCATTTAATTTAGTATGTTACTATATTCATCTTTTGTGGCATATTATCATGTTTTAACAAAAAAAATGTGACATTTTGAAATGTCATTCAATACATTTTATTGATATTTTAAAATGTCGTTAAATCTATTTCTTGTTGCACTTTATCAACGCCACAATATAATTAAAATTGTGACATTTACACCTTTAACTACACCGCAATAAATTAATACTTTTAAAAATTGTCATTAAATATAGAACTGTCACTATAAGATTATTTAAGTGACACTTCTTAGTGTCATTAAATGTAATTTTCTTGTAGTGAATAAAAATATAAATTAATTTTATTGATCATAAATAAAATATATAATACCCAATTACAATAATTGAAAACAGAATGAACTTCTTAAGCTAATTGACGAAAAACTCCACAAGTATTAAAAAATAAAAAAAGGTGTAAAGTAAAATTCACCCCAAACCCGAAATCTAATTGGCCATGTTATTATTTCACTAATGTTAATTATTATTATTATTTTTCTTATTCCAAGTGTGAATGATATAGTTGGTAAGACAAAACGTGGTACATATTATGTATAGAAAAAGAAAGGAACTATGTAACAAAGTCAAGAAAGCTCAGCTGCCTATGCATCCAAATAACCTTTCCATGCGTCCAACTTAGCCTCATCCCACCTCAAAACTATACTATAAATTCAAACTCCCTAGTACTTTGATTTTATTTATATAACTTCTAGAGCACAATGTCTCTATTATTGGGATATTTTTCAAACAAATGGCTAAATTAATGGATATTGCATTAAAAATAATTGTTGTATTAGTAAGTCGACAATACCAATTTGATATTGAGTAGTGGATGGGATGGTATAACAATTTGATATAATATATGCACATATGCATGATTTTTATATTGAAGTTGAAAATTTGATCTGACTAATTCTCGATGTCTTAACGCTTAAGTTTATTTTTATGAATAGTAAAAATACATAGACCATTGTAATTTGTCAATAATACATGTGAAAGTTGCTCATGATCATGTTAATAGGATGTTAGAAATCAGATAGAATTTTTAAATGTGAAAATAGTAAAGTTCATTTAATTTAAATAGGGTAAATGACACTTTACCCTCCCATAAATTTAATTATTTTGGCATATTACTCCTCAAAGATAATTTAAAGCCACTTCATCCTTCAACTTAGAGCCACTAAAACATTTTGGCCCCTGAACGCAATTTCTACATATCATGTGGTTGAAAAAAAGGCCATTCTTGTTATTTTCACTTTTTTCCACCTCTTCCCATTCAGGAAAAAAAAGAAACATGATTACTCTTATCATTTGTACATTTTTCAATTCAAAAATAAAGAAACCCATCTACTAAGAATAATAGCATAATAGGGTTCTTATTCTTTTCTTATGTTCAATTAACTTGTTTGCCTTCTCCTATCGTTTAGGGAATTAATTATTAATTGAAATACAACTGAATGAGTTTTAATACATATATTTTAGTTAGAAATATTTTAAATTGTTTATTCACATGGCATAGATGATGGTTGTGCTGTAAAGACATGTTCAAATGATTAATTCATTCTGTTGTCTGGTTAGATTGCTCAACCAATCACATTAAAGAAGCAAAATCACTAAACATTCTTTTTTTTTTAAATAATTATAAGCAAAATCACTAATCTTTATAATACTTTAAAACAAATTTTGCTTGCTTTACAAAGACATTTTCAGGAAATAGTAAAGCTTATGCTTTATTTATGTAATACTAAGATTATTTAATCCATCTTTTAAAAATCAAAATAATTAACTTTGTCATTCCTCTAAACCATGGTCATGCTGATTAAAAAGGAAAGAGTAAGTAGTGTTCACACACTACACATCTTTTTCTTTTTTGGGCTAACAACCGATTCAATCTTTCAATTACACATATAATTAATTAGTTTAGCAACAAATACAGTTTAGAAACTAATGGCTCTCTTAAGAGAACATATATACAACACATTACATAAACTACCGCACAAATATACTAAGGAAGGTGGAAAAAAATAAAAATGACAAGAATACGTTTTTTTCAGCCACATGATCTGTCATAAATTGTATTTGGAGGGCAGAGTATTTTGATGACTCTAAATTAAGAAAATAAAGTGATTTTAAATTATTTTTAAAAGATAATGCACCAAAACAATTAAATTTGAAGGGTGAAGTGCCACTTACCAATTCAAATAGAGCATGAATTTTCTAATTGAAGTCTTTTCCTTGTACTTTTTGTTCCCTCAAAAGCCTTGTCTTTAGCTCCCAATAAGACTTGGACTACATTGATTTGGGATCTTTTGTTTTTCCAAAACAACATTAAGTGCTTGAAACTTTAATGGTGTGAATTAATGGTAATTGCGGCCACACGGACAGCGCAATCTCCTCCCCAACAATTGCTAATCATGGGAATTATAGTCATGGCATTGGTCCTAAGGTCAACTGTTGGATAGTTGCATATTTATGTGTTCTACGTTTTTTAATTATAATTATTGATATGTATTGATTTAATTGTTAATGTATAGTGGATTGGGTTTATTACATTCGACGATACATCTCAATGGGGTTACAGTTCATTTCAGTAAGCGTGTTTGTCTTTTATCATAATTTTACTTAAATGTCCCTAAAATATAAATGGGATACATCAAACTTGAATATGTAGCCGATCTCTTTTCAAATATATAAACTTATCACAAAGTTAGTCGTTTATCACTTTCCTCCAAAAGGTTGTTATTCCCATACTAACAATTTTGCTCTAAGAATTTGAAAGAATTAAAAAAGCAAAACGAAAAAAGAAACCATTCACATGCTTATTCAGCCTCTAAAACTTTC
Source organism: Jacaranda copaia (assembly GCA_014898725.1). Classification (NCBI taxonomy): domain Eukaryota; kingdom Viridiplantae; phylum Streptophyta; class Magnoliopsida; order Lamiales; family Bignoniaceae; genus Jacaranda; species Jacaranda copaia. Next base: position 41,807 of record JACGDI010005373.1, read on the forward strand.
TGAATTTTCATCATATGGAGACAATATATCCGATCTAAATTAAAAAAATGAAAACCCATCTTTAATTTCTTCCCTAATGATAAAAATAATTTATCTCTAGATATGAACTTCTTTTGAATCCTACATTTTATTTTTTTTAAAAAAAATATTAAAAGAAAATTAAAATTAAATAAACAGCTAGCACGCATAATTAATCTATGATCCATTCCTTTCATTACATCCAACAATACAATTAATTTATAAAGAATAGCCATTTGCAAAATACTAATTAATAATTTTTGTTGATCGCCATTTTTCTTCTTTTGCTTAATAGATACAAATTGGAAAGTATATCTAATAATCCCATCCCTTTCAAGCCAACAATTTTTTCAGACAAAAAGAAAAGGAAAAAAAAGAGAAAGTCAATAAAAGTCACTTTTTAGCAAAGAAAAGTCCAAAGCAGCAAGATTTGTTTGGTGGAGGACAAAAATTCAAAAGCCAACAGTTATGAGAGACATTCTAGATAGAAGACTTAGCACGTTACTATGATTTAAGAATAATATATTATATTATTCCACATTCCAACCACATCTTATATTATAAAGTGTGAATTAGAAAGCACCTAATTCAACACATCTATTTGGCTATTTTTAAAATTTTTTTAATTTATAATTGGTATCAGAGCTAGATTGAAGTGTTTGAATTTCTCGTATCCATACTGGAAGAGTGGTTTTCGAATTTTATTTTTAGTATCATTCTCTAATTTAAAATTTGTATTGGGTTATCACTACAAAAAGGAAATAAATTAATTAATTAAACATCTGCTGTGAAATTAATTTCATAACTATAACTACAAACTATAGTTACGAATTTTTGTAGAAAATTTAATTTTTTTAATTATAATAAATAAAAATTATTAATTATCAAATCCGTAGCATTGTACATTTGAAATATAACAGACTAGCTAGTTATGCATTATCCTTAGGAAAATTAATATATATATATATATATAAAAGAATAATCATTAGCTATAGATTGATCGTAACGAGGGTTAGTTAATTGAACATCAATTTCGAATTTAGCTAAAACAATTTCTTAGCCGAACCTATAAATTTTCAACATCAGTTACAGATTGATCGTCGTTGATGCCTTAATTTTTTGTAGTGTAAAATTATTTGCTTGATCTACATTATTTATAGGTGTACAATCCACACTTAATGATACGATACTGAGAAGTATATAAGGAAATATATTATGAGTTCTAGCAATAATTATAGGTTTTGTTTGCATGTTAATTTTCAATTCATTTTCCAACTCTTAAAAGTTAAATAAATAAACACTACACATTCCTCAATCCCAATCCCAATATACAAAGTTTATTCTCCAAAATATCCTTACTATTTACACTCCCAAATCATTCCCCAAAGTTCCACACATCATCTCATCATTACAAATATATACATATAGTACCACTCCTACAATCTTTATATACACATATATAAATAATGTTAAAATTTTCATTTCAAGCCACGAACTCAAAAAAAAAAAAAATATTGATGTGATATCTTGTCTTCACTAAAACACAAACAAACAAACAATTTTTTTTCAATTAATTCTTCACATACTACCCAAAATATAAACAAACAACTATCACATTCCCCAACCCCACTTCCCAAAAACCATTTTGGCAAAAATTTTTGAGAAAATGTCCCCATTCACATCCAAACAAAGCCATAGCTTTTAACTTAATAATTGTAATGGGGTTGGTGACTCTAATCTTGTGTTGGAAAAGGAGTGGTCGTACAAATTTATTTTAAGACTATTTGTTAACAATAATAATAATAATAATAATAATAATAATAATAATAATAATAATAATAATAAATTATGCACTTTTGCCAATAATTATAAATCTTGATTTAATAATATAGGTTTGATCGTGATATAAAATTTGCATGTAATATAATCTAATTAGGCATATTATCAATCTAGCCCACAACTCCAACCACTATCTAATATGGTGTTTTTCAAGAAATAAAGTTACATATTTCTACCAATAATTATAACTTTGGACCTAATAAGTAATAAATATTTATATAAAATTTACCTATAACATAAATACAACCATATCCAATAATTGTTCTAAAAAAAAAATCTTCTATCACTATTAGATTTGCATACTCAATGCACAATTATAACAAGTTTTTTGTTGTTTTTCCCTATAGTCAAATATTATTCCTATCAATTTGCCAGTACCACCACAAATGTAGTTGTCGCATATTTGAATTCTTCATTTCAATAAATATTTTATTTTTTATTTCAATTTATGTATGTATATTAAGCATACTAAATATAATAATTATACATTAAATATATATTTTGTTTTATAAAATATATATTAAAATAGAAGATCCAAACTAATTATCGTATATCAACTGCTCAAAGTTAGGAGATTTACAAGGGAATTGCTTGTGGGCTAATTGGGTAATTCACAATATTTGGATTAATTCTAAATTCTTTTCAAATCAAAGTTTTTTGAGATACGTAATGTGGGGAACATTTCAATTATTGACTTTTGACCGACTTTAAGGTTGAAAAGGAAAGGAAATGTTTGGGAAGTTCATCTCAAGCCATAAGTTATCTCATGATCATAAAAGTATTTGTGTTTAAAGTTTAGACACGTATTTGTAAGTTTATTACAATAGTACTCTACATCAATCGTATTAATTTTAATTTAATTTGAGTAAATTTAGTTAGAAATGAAATTTTCTTAATACAAAATATGCGCGCGCACATACGTACATGTCGCATATGTATAATAAATTTTATCATTATTAACAATTACAGTCGTGTATCCAGATAATTAAAAAAAATCAAATTTTAAAAATAAAATTTGATCAAACTTGTACATGAATTATAGTTGAGTATATATTCATTTTCAATAATAAGATAAATTAATATGTGCCTGAATAATTTTAATATAAAATGCCAATAAATTTAGTCAACTAACATATTTGACGATTTAAAAGATAAAAAATTCACCACTAATATAAATTTGTGTGTGTATGAAAAAGTTTTAAAAAATCATTAAATTAATTTTGCCCGTATATATATTGTGAGGATTTCAAAAAATAAAAAATTCACAGCTAACATAAAAATTTTAAATTTTAAACATTTAAAATTCCATCAAAATTATATGGTAATAATATTATACATATAATATTTCAATAGACGCGTATATTAGTAGATACGTTTTATATATATTGATATTGAAGTTATATATATACATAGAGAGGTTGAATTTAGCGAGCATTCAGTGTATATGTACATATAAATTAATATATATATTTGCATATATATAGAGAGAGATGTGAACACATATGGATATATATAGAGAGAGAGCATAGGAATTGAGTGTTTGTTTAGTAATAAGAAGAGACGTGGAATCGACGGGAAAAGCTCTCGCAATTCTGATGAACTGTGGATCAGTCGTATTGGGTTTCTATTGCTGGGGTTGGGAGTTTCTAACCGCCCTTCTTCTCTTCTCCGCCCCCACAAGCCCTCCTCCACCTCCCCACCCCGCCGCCGCCGCCACAACCACCGCCTCCTCCTTCTAATTATTAGCTAATCACTCCTCTGTGTCTCTTCCTTTACCATAAAGAAATTGAAGATTATACCTATATATACATATATACATACATATATATATCGATGGAGTGCGAGAGGGAAAGGGTTTTATTGCTGGAGTACGTGAGGAAGGCCTCGCCGCCACCTTTCTTGCTTAAAACGTACATGCTGGTGGAGGATCCGGCGACCGACGACGTTATATCGTGGAACGACGATGGCACGGCGTTCGTCGTGTGGCAGCCGGCGGAGTTCGCCAGAGACCTTCTGCCGACGCTCTTCAAGCACAACAATTTCTCCAGCTTTGTTAGGCAGCTCAACACTTACGTACGTTTATTTAATTTATGTCTCTTTATTTATTGATTTTTTCTTTCTATAATTTTTTAGAAAAAGTTAAAAGATTTTTTTTTTCGCTTTATTTAATTTTAAGGGCTTTTATTGAAAGTTGTGGATTTCATAATATAGTATTATTTATTTATTGTGATTATCATAAATATGGGTATCATAGTTTCTCATAATTAGTTTCATTATCATGAAGAAATTAATTGATAGCTCATAATAATTAATTATTTAAACAAGAAAAGTAGGAAGGAGGGGATTTTTGAATTTTTTTAATTATTTGCGTAATAATTCAATCAAAATTGTTCGAGTTACCTGAATTCGTAACATTAGTCAAATTTGAATAATTTCATAATCCTTTCATAAACTGTTGTATTGAAGTGAAATTAGATTAGATTGAATCGGATTCTAATAATTTATAAACAAGAAAAGGAGGAAGATGGTGTAATCTTGTCAAGAAGACCATTAATTATAGTTTATTTTTGGTTGTTGTGTGTATAGCCATCAAGCAATTAAAGCTAGCTAGTGTTAAGCATATTTATGTGATTTGGGGAGACCTCATGAATTCAACCATAGTCAACTTTCAATATTTTTTATTTTAGGCAATATATATACACAATAAATAAGGACAAAATATTAATCACCATTAGCTCAAAAATCGTATAAAATAACTTGTTTATGATCTTTTATTTGTGTATTTATAGTTTAACGTTCTAAATATAAGAAAGAAATCAGAATAATGCTATATATCATCGTTTTTATTTTGAAAAGAAATTATTGGTTAAAATGTATTCTTTAAAATTTTAGGTGTGGTCACAACAAATTGTTGTAATAATTATCGCAATTAGTATGATAGTTCAATAATCATTTTTCATTATTTTTGTATTATATAACATTATACTTATATATATTTCTTTATAATTCTCAAATATGCCCATATATGTGAGATGCACGTAAATAATTTATTTTTTTTATATGTTGGCACACACATAAATCATGTATTATTTGACTCAATCTATAATATTTTTTCTGCCTTAATTATATAATATAGGGTTTTCGAAAAGTTGCAACAAATAGATGGGAATTCAGCAACGACATGTTCCGCAAGGGTGAAAGAGACCAACTCTGTGAGATACGTCGAAGGAAGGCATTATCCAACAAGACTCAGCCCAACGCGCAAGTCCTCCAGCCACCACAACCTAAAGATCAATCCGACAACGAAGATCAAAGATCGTCATCAACTTCATCTTCATCAGAATTCACGACCCTCATCGACGAGAACAAAAGGCTCAAGCAAGAAAACGGTGCCCTAAATTCTGAGCTCGCGATCATGAAGAAGAAATGCAAGGAGCTTCTTGATTTGGCAGCCATTCATGGAGGAAAATCAGAGGAAAAAGATCAAAGATCAGCAGAAGATGAAGAAAATTGCAGTAATAGTAATGAGGGTCCAATGCTCTTTGGTGTTAGAATATTGGAAGTTAAGGATGAGATGGAAAAGAAGAGAAAGAGGGCAGATCAGGTTAGTGAGAATGCCAGGATTATTCTATCCCAGCCATGCAAATAATCTTGTGGGCTAGGATTAATTTGATTTGTAGTCTTGTAGATGAGAATGTTTGTCATCCAGAAGTAGCGTTGTAAAGAACTGTGATGAGACAGTTCATAAATTTGGTTTGTCTTCTCATAAATTGTAAATGCAATTAATATCATGAAATCTTTTCTCTTAATATGTGTTTAATAAATTTGTTTTACATTCAAAAAAATAGAAAATTTTTGAAGCTAAAAATATTTTGTGAATTAAAATTCTTAGTGCAGCTTTGGTTAGTCCTTTATTACCTAAATAACTTGATTTTCTCTCATAAAATGTATATAATAAATGAATTATTTCGATCTAAAATTTAAATTAAAAAAAAAAAAAGATTCACAAGTAATTGATAATGGAATTAAAATAACCAGATGGTACCAATTTATGCCGAATTACTATATGAAAATGCATTTATGTATGTGATGATTTAGTGGATTTGGGTCAAAATCATGTAAAGCAAGTATTAATTTCATGATATAAATATTCCTATGATAGTGAAATAAAATTTATATTTGTGGTGAGGAGGCAATTTGGTGAGATCAATTCAAATTTGACATTTTAACTTGAGATTGAAAGAGTTCATCATAAGCTGCTCCCAAAAGTCAATTACTTTCAAGAACAGCAAGCTTAATGTATTTATTGAGTTTGATACAAAATTGACTTTCTTGAACCAAAGATTTGAATTATGCAATAGATGGTGATTTTCCTTAATTTATTGAAGTGGAAAGGTTCTTCTAGTTCATGCCATGTACCAGAAAGTTTTCGCCTATATTGGATATTTTCACACCAAATAACAAACATAGCATAACATCAGTTGTGAACCCATATTCTGATATATATGCTATCTTGACTAGAAAACTTTTACATATATCAGATATTTTTACATCAAACGACAAAAATAATACAATACCAATACCTATATCAAATATTTCGCGACAAAAATAATATAACGCCAATAGTGAGACCCCTATCGCATTATACACTATATAAAATGGAATTTTCTACCAATATCACCATTTGTGAAAGCTGTATTGTGTTTTATACTGTATGACTCATAAATATTTTTCACACCAAATGGCAAAAATAGCAAATACCAGTCATAAATCCCTATTGCGATATTAAATAGAAAATCTTTTACCTTTATCAAATACTTTTAGCAAAAGGCAGAAGTAGACAAATCAACATGCCAACTCAAAGTAAATGATTGTTGGGAAGATTATGATCACACATGTGTAGACATCACCTGGGCTGCATTCTAGCTGGCTATAGAAAGTGCCAAACCCAATCCAGGGCAGGTGGGGTCTATAGTGGACCAAATACAGTACATTATCCATGTATATCGTTGAATTGAGTGAAGGTGGATGGAGAGCGGAGGTGGTGATTTTACCATCAGCCCCTCAGTCCAACGATCTTGATTAGGATGAGTAACATTGCATTTGGTCCAACAAGTGATATCAGGTGCATTGCTCACACGACCAAAGAGTTTCAAAGACCAAAAGTACAATATCATAGAATTTTAATAGCAAACAACTTCATCTACATTCCTTAGCATTTACAAGTGCAATAGATATCCACCCTTTTAATTGACAAATAATAATTGATTAATAGGATGAAAGAAATCAGGAACTCCGATGAACCCAAACTGAGATACATACCCAAACCGAATCAAAGAATGTAATCAGCCTGTTGTCCTTTAAGACTACAACACATATGGCAATAGTCGACAACAAGACTGGAAAAAAATAAAAAATAAAAAAAAATAAAAGAAGCAAGGTGACCAAAACCGATACCGATGATTTGAAGCATGGTGAGGCAGAGAGGAAATATCATACGTACGTAATATGCAGGCATGATGACACGTAAAAGTAGGTGCTCCGGGAGCGAGCATGCGATACGAAGACTTTGAATGTGTGAGAAAGCACTTGGGGAATCCATTTCTAGAAGAGATCGACTTTCTTTTTGAGCAGGTCCTGCTTCCACTTGGGCAACTTATAGAAAATATCTTTTGTCATTCCCAGCACAGACTGGAAATCTTCGTCCGAGAGGTAAGCCTGAAATCAAACAATATCATCATAAGTTATGAGTATCAGTATGATATTATTATCTGTATGATGATGATGGTGGTGATGGTGATGTAATAAACCTCTCTTCGTTTGAAATCAATCCCTGTGACTGGGTTGTCAGATTTAGCCTTCAGCTGTTCATAACTAAATGTACTCTGACCACTTTCAGAGCTGTTCTCATCCTGGTTAGCATCTGGCTTTGATCCTGAATCCTCTTCATTGGTCTCTACTACAGGCTCAATTGTCTCATTTTCCTTAACTTCCAAAAATTCTTTGGAGTCTTCAATCTCTGCAGCATCTACACTCTTTCTAGGAGCTGCAAAAGTATACCGGCAAAGTATTAGTATAAAAAACAAGATCCAATGTGAAAAAACAATACAACTTTGGTCAAAGAACAAACAGAAGTTAGCTTGCAGTATTCTGTTTAATAGCATAATCTATCAGATATCTGTCATTAGCGAAATTTTCCCAGAAGAGTTTTCATACTACCGGTGGGACTAGCTTCCGCATGTGGACTTCTACTTGGCCGGTGAGGAGATACATCAGGTGACTGTTTCTTTTCAGCAGTTAGAACAGATGATAAAGCAGCAACTGCAGCTGCTCGCTGCGACCCCTGACCTGCTACTCCTGGCCTAGGGGCCAAAACAGGTCTTGAAGCAGAAGATGAATTAAATGCAGAGTTCAAAGCAGCTAAAGCTGAAGCTCTTTGAGTTGGTCCCCCATGATTTGGACCATTGGATCTCTCCTGATTTGCAGATTAAGCAAAGCAATTCAATGTAATTCAAGAAAAGCTAAGACATTCAAGTGTAAACAAATAAGTAAGAGAGCATTATCACTTGACACCCTTGATTTCCAAAGTATTTCATGTTATTACTGTTTACAAAAATAGGCATGTGATGTTTCGAAATAGTTTGCATCATGTGAACAACAATGAGCACAAAGATAAATGCATATTATAAGCAGGAAAAAATTCAAGAAGGAAAATCCATTTATATTCCAACTAAAATTTTACTCCCAACAGAATCTGCCAATAACAGAGCAATTCTATTACCCAAACCATTAATTTGGGGACAAAATGGAGGACGAGAGCAAGAAAACAGATAGTTTGTGATTTACAAATGATAGGCAACCTGACTCATAAAGAAATATTAATTGGTGAAATCATTTATATGAAGCAAAGCCTTATTCAAAGATTATTAAAAGAAGAAGATAGAACAAAACTGAACTGTCAATGTAAAATTGCACCAGGAACTCTTCTGATCCCTTTTCCCATCCCCTTTGTATGTAAAGTATAAATTTACCATAGCACAAAACTCAATACAATTGCAGACTAGATACTTGGCAATACAAGAAAATGAAAATATATATGCTCAAGTATGCAAAAATTGTAAGTTTACCTCGACAGCATGGCCAACGCCAAAGAGTTGCATGACCTTCTTTTGGAATGAGTTTCCATGTGCCTGTCTTAGGAAAAGTGAGTTTTTCTCTAGAATCAAACAAATGCAGGAACATCGTCTGGCAAAAAAATGATAGAAGTTCCAAGCACATTATGATCTCATTTAGTGGGTGGCTACCAACTTATTCTAACAGCAACTCATATTATTAACTGCAGTACTAACTAAAACCTGTAAATTTATCAGAATAATATTCATTAAACACAGGACATAACATAATCCAAATTATTGTGGTCAGCATAAAAAATTGTTGATGCAAGTAGGATATAACTCAGCTTTTCACTCTACATGAATTGGAAATATGTGCTTTCTAGCATGTTCAAGTTGCAGATGCATGAATATTTGCCAACGTATCTCTTCCCATCACATGCATAAGACATGCCTTATCCATTCTGATTCGTGCTCTAAAAATTTGAAGGCATGTACGTCACAAGATTCATTTGCAACAAAATATCCCAACATAACCAAGAAATATTACAATTACACACAAGAGTCAACTGACATCAGTGACGTACACTTGCTTTTGCAGGATCCCATGAAAAATATGTGGTGAAGAAACACGGTTCATTTCCTTCTGTAACTTTGTACAAAGGAACATTTGGGGCCAACCCATCTAATGAAGCAGCCATATCCACGTATTTCTGCGGCGAGCTTTGCTGATCAATAGGGCGCAACAGGGAAAAACCTAACAGTTGCGAATCAAAAGGTAAATTACCTGTCCAATTTCAAAAGCATTTTGCTTCTCTTTCGAATCCACTGATTGACCAGCCCAAACAAACACTTCGGCATGTGTGTCAAGTATCAGTATATCCTCCGTTAAAAGGTCATCTTGACAGAAGTTGTATATTTCTTCGACCTGGCATATGAACACAAGTGCTTAAAATGCACAAATAGCTAGGAGAAACTTAGCAAATTTCAGTCCCAGGTCATACCTCAAACTTTCCTGGAAATTAATGCGCCAGCATCAACGTCAAAAGAGAATCAGTTAGAACAAGCTAGATATTACGACATCCAGGATTTCAACACAATCAAACTAACATAGTGAAAAAGGAGAAGAGTAAAAAATTGCATCAAAAAAAATTGTTACCTTTGTTAAAGGAGAATGCAAATAAGTGGGGATCTCTGACAACCTCAGGTGATACCTTCTTACTTGTATAACTTTGTTTTCCCCCAAGAGCAAACCAAAATGATGAGATCTCAGTTCCTTCTTTAGTGTGTTTGACAGGTGATCCCGGCTGAGTTAATGATGAAATGGGAATTACAGTTGTCAATTGCAAACACAAGATGATCTTCTAGAAAACTATTTTTTACAGGTACAAAAAGATTTCATAGAAGTACAAATCTATGAAGTATAGTTTTTACATTCAACCGCAACAAGCTCAATTAAATTCCTCATGCCTATTAGTTAGAGCCCTCACTGCTGGTTCAAATAACTAGAAAGGGTACCCCAATATTCCAATACTTGAATATTACATTGTACATTGGATCCCATTAATGAGTACCGAATATGGATCAAACCAACAGGGAAACACATTATCCCTCTTGGAAATATGTATATTTAACTTACACCACCAAATGATGCAGAACTGACATTTCTAAGGTTTGAAATGTTGTGCCCTGAATTTTATTGATGGCACCTAACCTGTGGTTCCAGTTTGTGATGCAAAGTACTGAAAACAGATTCCATCAAGAAACTACCAAGGATTAATTTTGGAATAAGTTTCTAACAAATTTCTCAGGTTCTGAAGAGATAAAAGATATGCCAAATTTAGATGTAAAAAATCTTATCATATCGTAGTAGATTTGGCAATAAGATGCACTTGAATTTGAATTCTGAAAACCGAAGGTTTTAAACTAAAAATTAGAAAGGAAAAGGATAAGGGGAAAGAAGAAGAAGACGAGGAATTCAAGCAGGTGAACTTCAAGCTTGATTAGGAATTTCAAGTCATTAACGAAATGAATAAGTGTCAGCATCAAACTCAAAAACCAATTACTAATTCCATGCTCACATGAACCAGTGTCATTTTTCCATTTGACTCAATTTGTTTGGGTGACAACTCAGATCAGAAGATGATATTTTATAAATTAGGAAATCAGCATCAAACTCATCTCCAATTACTATCTGTAATCACATGAACCAGCCATTTCTATTTGCTTCAACTTGTTTGGGAGACACCCCAGACCACAAGATGATATTTGCGGTATTAAGAGATCATTTTAAACAGGAGATTGGCATGATATATACTTCCACAAAATACGTACCTTCATAAATTCAGCAACTTTGGCTGCTAACTGTTGCTGCTCAAAGGTGCTTTGATTACCATGCCAAATGAAGATTGACGTTCCAGATTGAAGCAGAAAACATTCATTAGAATTCAATGATGTTGCCACCTAAGAAGATAACAGAATTTGATTTAACACGGAAGATTCAATTTACCCAATCACAAAAAGTTCTATGATAGATTGCAGCATGACAAAACTTGGAGACAAAATTAACTTCTCACCACTCTGTAATAAAAGTCAAAGTGAAGCCAGTAATATCCCATTTGTACCCCTTGGAATTGAATAAAAAATTATCCCATTCAATTCAAATGGAACACACATAAGTTTCAGTTCTAAGACCTGATTCCAACCACGAAATAAATAGCATAGTATTCCCACTTTATGATGTGTGTTGCCAGCTTAGCATTTAAGTAGTCCTTGAGAAATGCGAGTAAAGTGTGGTCTATTAACAACTTTATAAGAACTGTTATTTGCAGATTATCTAACAAAATGTATTAATATAAGATCTTTCTGTCCAGACAGTATATGGAAAGGAAAAGGTAAAATTTATTTTTTGGGAGGTGCAGTTCAAAGGGTAAACAGATCAACAACCCAAAAATTCAGGAGGAAAAGAAAAAAGAGAATACTAGTTGAGCTACCACTAGTCAAAATGTTGAAATATGCAAGCAAGATGGATCATATTTGAGTCAATAAAGTATACCCACCTGTAGAACAGAAGACAACAATCATATGGGGCAACACTGTGAAAATGCATTATAATTGAAAAAATATTGCAGTTCTAATACTATATAAGTTTTTCTCACTCAATTCCTAGATTAATAATTCCATTGCTTTATCTTTTCAACATTTAATAGAGTTTCAAGCTATTTAAGTGCCGATGCAGAATCAAGATCAGTTAAAAAGTGTCTGCACACAGCAGAGCAGGGCCCAATATCAAATTTACTGTGGAATGAAACAGTAATCACTGAAGCATTCTACAATTTTCATGCAATGTATTTAATATAACCTTCAGGAATTGAAAAAAATACAAACAGAAATATCTATAATGCAACCATGGTGGTGAACATACAGCTTCAACTTGAATAGCTTTGTTGTTGTGCAGAGAAGTTCCAGATACGTGGATGAGTGCAACACCATCGGCAGTGTAAGTTTCATCATTTAAACCTTTGTCAGCAATATAGTTCTTGTAACCAGAGCTCACCCCACCCTAACAAAAGATTTGAGATTGTTAAAGAAATGCTTCACACGCTCGGCTTTTCTTGTTCATTACTACAGCACATTTTTCTATCCCTATTCTGAGCAGTGAAAGGGCACCTTAAGAACCACCATAGGCTGAAAGATCGCAACAAACTGAGGTGGCTCTTTCCCTTGAAATATCCGACCCTGGATGATGAAAAATCCACATCTCAACTTTGTACTTCGCATTGTCTAATGTGGAAAAACAATGAGGTATATTATTACCAGAACTGGCCTCGCCTTCAGTGAATTATACATTGTAGAAGACAATCTAGAAGCCATCTTCTGATCCTCCTGAAAATTGGGAAGTTGATTTTGTCAGTGACTCCATTAAAGATATTAAACCAAATCGAACAAGTATTGTTCAAAGGGCCCCCATTATATGTGTGAGATAATACAAGCAGTGGATTTTTTGAAGCGGGGTATCTTGGAAATGAAAGATTCATAAAAATCATACCCTATGACAGGTCAAAGGCAGGAAAGAAGTAAAATTACATGCATATAACCAGAAAACCATTCAATGATGCTAATGCTAAAACTGATAGTTACAGGCAGAGTAAAGGTCAATTGTTAGTCACCAAGTGAAGCATGTGGTAAGTCTCACTGCTAATAAGAGAAAGCAACAATATCCTGATGGCAAGTCTGACTTAGAAGTCCAATTTTGCATTGGGAAAGCAGTAGATATATAATAGATCCACCAGATTGATGTTGCAGCATTATACTAATTACTGATAGAAAAATAGGATTCTTGGGGACTGATATAGCAAAAATATACACCGCTTAACAGAATGAAATCCCCTGGTACAGGGACTGCTGAATTCTGCTACCTGAAAAGGTTATTTCCAAAGTAAATTCAAAAATATCTAATTCGTTCTTCATTACCTCATCCATGCCTAATTAGATTAATTGCTTTCTAGAATCTAGAGGTTTACCACTAATGCCACTCCTATCACTTTCCCGTACTCTTTTCTGACCTGGTGCATTTCTGAAAACTTGTCTATTTTCTATCAGTTACCTTGCAGTTTGTTCACATTTTGTGCCAATTTAACTAATTAGCAGATATGCTAATTTCTTATTTTATCACTTCGTGTTGCACACAAATCAATCTGTGTACTGTTATCGCATTGAAACTAGACAATGATTTTCTTAACAACCCCAACCCACCCACCCCAACCCCCAACCAAAAACCAAAAAAATAAAGAAAGGAAGGAAAAGAAGGAATCTATGCATTACAAAACTTATGGAATGAACTTAAAGAGCATGTATCTGATGATATTTGAGGAAAAAGACATATAAATGCATAAAAAGGTGCATTGAGAGATCTTATGTCAGAATAGGAATACCCACACATGACTTATATTCAAACCTAAATCTTTCTTGATCTCAAGTTAAATGTCCTAGTTTGACAATGTTTTGGCATAAGTTGAAGGTATGTGTAATCTTCTCTGGTTTTCCATTAAGCACAAATTGTTTTCACTAAATATCCAGCGACATGTATGATACCTCAATGCTGTCTTTTCCAATCCAATAACACAAGTAGTAATCTTCTTTTCTTTCATGAGAATGGTATGTGTAGAGCACGATATAGCAATCTCCACTGTAAAATTTACCAATGTCTTCGTTGGGCACTGGAGTTTTCGCACTGCCATTGATGCGCCAAACCTGGAAACATACAATAAGCTCAGTTCAAAGCACGTTGACGTAAGAAAATATATCATTAAACCAATTCCTGAGCAGTTAGAAGTACATGATAGAAACTAGACCTCTATTTTTCCACCTCCTTCAAGCAATGGAGGAACTTCCTCATTCATGGGGGCATTTTTACTAGCTCCCTTCATGCCGCCACCTTGCTGCTTCAGCAAAGCTACAGAATTTTGCAGAAAAATTCAGAACCAGTAGACATATGAGCATATATATATGTTTGTATGGAACAAACTCAGGGTTGAGATGCACCTGCTACTTTCCCCCTTCCCTCCTCAGCAGCAGAAGGTGCAGATCCTGATGGCCAGGAATCAAAATTGGACTTGAAAGAATGAGTCTCGTAACCTTGGATAAGCCGAGTTATATGTGTTGACTTTGGTCTATTTTGGCTAACCACAAAATCCTGAAACAACACTTGGATGTGAGAATTCACATAAAAAATATTGAAGTAGAAAGATGTGAGGTTAAGCTTCCACCTCTGCAACTTGAATAGCAGCTTTCCTCTCATCAACATGGGTCACGCGGCCAACCCAAACAAATACCTCAGAACCACAGTCCAATAGATAGCATTTGTTATTTTCCAAAACTGACTTGGAAAGTTCACCATCAAAAGTCTTAACTTGACCATCAACAATACTGCAAAGCAAAGTAAGTGAAGTCATTAAAAATTAGATCCTATGGTCAACAATTAAGCAACAAGACAGCCACTTGAACCAGGATGAATAACATTTAAGCACACAAGTAGGATTGCATGTATAAATATAAACAAACCACAAACATGGAGTACACTTGGAAAAGAAAAGGAGTCAGTGTTAATATATATATATATATATATATATTGTGCTTACATGAAAGTGTTTTAAGAACCAGGAAACCCAGTCAAACAATATAAGTTTGAAAACATATTATTTATATTTTGGTCACGTGGTGGTAAACCACAGATTAAAGAAGTTTTGAAAATTATCAGCTAACTTAGCAAACATTGTAAAAAGTTCATTCATTAACCAAGAGTTGAGATGCATATAGAAGTGAGAGAATCCCAATTATGCCGATGTAAAGTAGCAAAACTTAGATAGGAGAACCTACCCCACCTAATTCTGTTCCGGACATCTTGGCAAAGGGAGCAGTAAGAATAGAAATTCAGAGATGTAAAGTTCAATATTCATAAACAACAGAAAGAAAATATAAATCAAGATTAGAGAGAAAGTGGACTAAAATGTAAAATGAAGTTAACTTGATACTTTGCGAGTATATTAAGAGGCACCATGCAGGGAATAAAAGGCAAAAAAGAAAGAGGGGAATATTTCATTGAAATAATACCATGCTGAATTCTTCTGATTATATTTGTTGCAAAACATCCTTCTCAACAAAAATGGTATCATAAGTAATACAGAGAAGAAAACACCTTCCACCTCATAAGCCCCAGTCGCATCTTTACTTGAATAGCATAACTAAAATTTCAGTTCCAACTTAATACAATCATCAAACCCCTTATTCCAAACAGATGCATCATGAGAACATGGTAAGCTACCTCTCCTCTCCTCCCAAAAAGCAAAGACACGTCTTCCAAAGTAAAAGCAACAAATCAACTACGTATCTCTTAATTTGGTTAATTTACTTTAACTTTCTTCAATTGCAAGACATGGGAAAGTGATTCCATGCTCACTAAAACAGATTACTTTAGTAACCCTTTCAAACATTCTGGGCCAAATTAATTAGGCAAAATATTCAAATATAAAAAAATAAAAGACAAGGAAGCATTAATAATTATGCACTTCAGATTCTTTTTTTTATCTCTAATAGTGCTATCAACTACAATTGACATGCAAACCAATATAACTTGCATGAAGACCAACAATCTAACTCAGAGGAAACATAGAATAAGATATGAATAAATAACCACCTGTAAAGTCGGGCAGGAGTCTTCTCCGGAATGACATCATCTTCACTAACAACCTTTTTACCAATTGGAGCAAACCCCCCAAAAAGGACCCAGAATTCACCAGAATCTGATTCGGCTTGTAATTTTCCATCATCTGTAAGTGGAGAATAACATTCACGCACAAATAAAATAGATCATGATGTTACAATCAGACAACTAATTTACATATGGAGGGGAGCCAGAAACAGCGAATCCTAGAACTTAGTGGAGTGCATACCAACAATGGCAACATCACACTTCCCCTCGTGGTATTTCTCCTTCAAAAACTGAATTACTTCTAGTGCTTTGGCCCTTTCTTGAATATTGGAGTTTGCACCATTAAATTGATATATCTTATCTTTAGTATCAAGAATAAACACATCATCATGATTCAATGAGGATCGTGAGAATGGGACCTGCATGATGTTGGAGAACCGTTCAATGTTCATTATTTACACAGATTACTATATCATATAGATCGTGAGAAAGGGCATGCATGACATGTAGACCCATGTCACTGTTCATTATTTAGACTGCACAGAACACTATATTACATAGAGGCTCATAACGTGGAGAACTAATCAATGTTCTTAATGTGTGATTCTATTATGAAACTGCATACTTGGATGCTTCCATACCTGCTTCAATTTTACAACACGTTTTCCTCTACAAATATATAACCGTGTTTCAAACTCTTCTTCTTCAGGTTTCTGAAATCCAGATGCAACACCACCTTCCAGTGGCATGATACAAGGCTTAAAATATGACAAGAATTTGTCAGACTCATGCCCTTGTAATTCTCTGTGCTGCACAGCACGGCCTCCAAGAATGGCATCAAGTTCAACTGCTTTTATAGCTGCAGTCCCGGCTTCATCCTATGAATACATAGAACATCAAGTTATAAAATAAAAACCAGGATCATACTTTTAAGAACAAGAAGTATAATATAATACCTGGCTAGTATCCTTTCCAAGCCAGAAGTGTAAGTCATAAAGATAAGAGCCCCCCTTTCCAGTAGTTGTCTACATAGAAAAGCATTTGAATATGGTAAGTTCACAAAACAATGCCTATTTACTCTGCTGCTAGATCAAGATAACAATCCCTCCTAGTTGAATCAGCAAATTCAAATTCTTATCTACAAGGTAGAGGGAACAGACATCAAACCTGCAGGATAATGTATGAATCCCCAGTGTAGAATTTACCATAATCGGACTTTGGCAAAGGAACCGGTTGGAAGTTCTCAATCCTCCAGATTTCAGTCCCTCTATAGACAGTCAAGTTTAACAAGAAACTAAAAATTCAAAATAAACGAACAGAAGCACAAGTAAACATAAGACACCAAATATGTATACATTTTTCATACAGAGAAGAGAAAAGTACTAATTACTAGCCAAATGGTTATCAATCAAGCATAGTTTCCATAGGAAAGGATACACTCTCTGACCAGCTCCCTGAAAAGCAGGTTCCAGAGCTTTTGTTGAGCTAGACATTATGCGATACCCTCCTTGATTCTGAAATGGAAACTAGATTTTTCAAGATACCGCTGGCTGTATTTCTGTTCCACAGAATCAACCGCTGAAATCAACCAATAATGACAACGAGGTAAGCATAAATAAAATGACAAAATAGTGGCATACAAAATATGTATTCTCCTGCTATAGTTGCAGCAAGCATCATACATGCCCATAAGGGAGAACTGAATATTGGATTCCTCCTTAAAAACACCAGAGAAGCACAGAAGTAAAGAAATTGGTAGGATGTCATAAAATCTGTGTATATTTTCAGGAGAAAACAACCATAGCAATTGGTCTTATCATATTTCATTAAAATAAAAATAAAAAATAAAAATACTTGTCTGCACCCCTTCTATGCAATATGCACCAACAACTAATTTATCCCTTCAATGTAATCATCTATCCAGACTAAATGGCAATGAAAAGATCAAAATCTGCAGCATAAATCAAAATCATATCACTTCAAAAAAACGTCATGCTTAGTAGGATCTTGATATCTTCCATTGGGCGAGTGAAATATTTTTAGGTTGTAGATTTTTCAATTGAAAACAGCATAAAGAAGATGAGAGATATCAGATTTTAGTTGAGAAGTTTGGATCTGAATAAAAATATTTTGGCATCCAGCATACATTCTTGGGCAATATTGTCACACCCAGGATCCATGGGATTCGAGTGCATGAGCAAGACTCTAGCACAAATTGTTGCTCTAGTAACTACGTCATATTCATCCTCACTTTGCAAAAATAATTAACCCAAATTGTTAGGAGAGTCCATTATGCCTACTTATATACCGTTTCAATTTTCCTCCCACAACCATTGTGGATCTAACAATCACCAGCCATTGGACATGCAGCTGGACCTTCCACATCAGTAGTAACCTCTTGTCAACTTTAATACTGAATTGTTGTGCTCCAAATCTATGGGGGACCCACAGGAGAGATACTAACACAATTTGGTGCCCTAGCAACTATTTCAAATTCATCTATACTTTACAAAAATGATTAACCCAAATTACTAAAAGAGTCCAATGTGCCAACTAATAAGTTCAACTTTTCTCCCACAACCAATGTGGGATATCACAATTATTCCTCAAGCTTTTATGCTTATAAGGCACTTTTGAAACGTCTTTCGATGAGATTTACCAAATCCATGAAAACTGAATTCTGATCATCTAGAAAGGAAATTGATCATCCTTGCATAGTCCCGGTCATTGAATAATAGTTCCCATAAGCACTTGTATACCAAAAAACAATACAAGTTTCCAGAAACTAGCTTAATTAGTTCTTGTTAATAAGACTTGTTAGCTTCCGCAGTAAGGGTAGAGAAGCTAAAAATGTTGCCATTAAAATTGACTCCTCGCTCTGGTGAACTCTCTTTCTAGTTTATGATGAATAAGGAAAAATTGATGGTGCCCTTTGAATGGAACGAAGACCTTATGGTTCAATATATGGGTGCACATATAATTGCATTGAGCCATGCAAGGTAAAGAATAAGAAGATAAACTAGCTTGGCACTTGGAAAAGGAAGACTTTCTGCAAGTGAGCCAACAAAAAGTTTCCTATTGTTCTTCGAAGAACTATCCAATGGAAAATTTTCATTAGTCATTGTAATTTCTCTGCTGAATATTTATTGCAACCTGCCAACTGCGTGACATAATTGAAGGCATCAATTAAAACGATAAAGAGATGATCATAGGGAGATAATCCGTGATCGGTGCTACAATAGATGGTTAGTATCTTCTTGCTTTCCGTATGTTTCCACGATCAGCAGGAGCCAGTCTGGCTCATGCTTGTTTGTTATTACATATTTTCACAGACAACAATTAATCTACTGCTTGGAAATTTAATCATATAGAACTTCACAACAAGTTCTCATCTTCCTGTAGGGCAGACAAGAAAGCCCAAATCAATGCGTTACGCTAGAAAGGTCGCTTCTTATCCAAAAGAAGTTTATAACCCACCAAAATTCACCTTAAGTACAAGAAAACCTAAGCTGAACTGAACTATTCCGACTTCAATATGGCTGGTCCATATCCATAAAACTGGTTACATCAGCTACTTGGCGATTTATGAAGGTGCTGTTTATATGAATAAATATGTATTGGGCAACAAATGCAATGGATGTTCAGTGCACTTTCTATAGAACATTTATATTACTAGCACAAGATTCCAGCTGATCAGAAATTCTTCAATAACCCAAAGTTACAAGCCTCATGATTTCCACTTCTCACATTTCTTAAAACTTTTAGTTTCTAATGATGCTGACAAAGGAAAACAAATAAGGAAAAACACTACGATATTTTTTCACTGTTTTAGATTACCCCAAGTAAAGTAAATTAAATTCGTCTACTTCTGGATTGACATTTCTGGACTAGTTTGGCTTTTTTCTCTTGTCCTCCTAATTCATAGTCTATACAACAAAGGTTGGAAAAAATTAATTGCAAAGCAGTTATATTTGGGATGGAAGAAAGTTTTCATCCCTTAACGTTATGCAATAGCATAACTGTTATGAAAGAATGATGCAAAAGAAATAGCATATGTACAGGAACTTAACATTATGAGAATCAATGAATCTCCTTCTATTTATTTGAAACTATAATATCTCATTTTCTTTTTCTTATATTAATACACTGAAGTCACCAGTTCAAAAGCTAGGTCGAATGCATTCTTATAATTGAACAGAAGCATCTGACAGAACATTGTGCCTAGAAACAAACAACTAAATGGACCTGTAGAGATGTTCCAGGAGGGTTCTCTAATTCCAAAATTGCAGCTATAATCACCTTATCTTTTAGCATTTACTAATATCCCCCCACCAAATACGCCCCATTTCAGCAGCATTTTTAAGCTCCCAAAAGAATTTATGCACAAAAGGTTCTTGTGATTCATGGGAATGATCTAAAGCATTGGATTAAAAACTGCAGGATTGCCAACTAAGCACCCCATTGTTAGAAATTCAGGGCCAAAGTGAGATATTCAAGACATTGTTCATCGTCAAAAGTCACCATTCAGGCTCAAAAAACTTAAAAGCATTTCCATAAACCTCGAAATCAATTAAAAAATTAGTCAACTTAATGACATTGGACATATGAAAACATCAAAACTTCAGCTCCATCATCGAGGTCAGCCCTTCAACCATTTCATTTCAAAATTACAAAATCATAAGAGAACATTTCAAGTTTCCAAAATATACACCAAATTTTAACTGTAACAAAAAGACAAAACAAATGCCAAGCAATCAATAAGAAATGCATGATTGATCAGCATTACACCCAGTTAAGATCATAGAGAATATCGCATCTTTTTCAGATCATTTATCTCATTAGATTAATTAATAGACGACTAAAAACAATTTGAACAAACCCATCCCACAAATACCCGACATTAGCTCAGATCAACAAACAAATTAAATCTATTACCCACATAATTCGAAACAGAACCAAAACAAACAAAGAGGAAATAAAAAAACATATCAAAAAACAATAAAAGGGATCCAAAGGAACCAAAACTCCAATAAATTCACAAACCTCCCTCTAAGAGATCTCTACAATTCTTTCTCTTTCTTCAAAATTTTGATCAAGGGACGTTCTTAGATAGAAAGAGAAAGGTTTATAGAGAGGAGAGGAACAGCAGAGCTGGCAAATGAAGAATAAAAGTAGACAGAGAAAAAGAAAAACTAATTTACCAGAGAAAAAGATGAGTGAATAATTGCTGTTGCTGCATGGTATTATGGGAACGGAATTTCCATTTAATCTCTCAAATTCTTTTTCACTTTTTAACTTTTTTGTGGTGGGCTTTTGAGATTTGATACAGAAAATTTTGTACAATTCTTTTTTCAGAGAGTATATACCAAAAACGAAGGAGAAGGAGAGATGCAAGGAAAATATGCAAACGTAAATGGATAGAGAGAGAAATGTGAAGAAAAATGGAAGAACGATAGAATGCGTTGAGTTGGAGAGTGGGTGTAAAACATTTGGGCGAAGATCCGGTGATGGTGGCAGCACCAGCAGTCCTGGCTTTTTTTTTTCTTTTTTCTTTTTTTTATTTTTGGCTTTTAATTTAATTTAATTCACAGTAGGAATAATTTTGTAGTTTACTAAATATTTTATTGGTGGGATTTTCGAGTTTTGTCATTTATTAGTTTTAAAAAAAACTCGTTTACATATATTCCTTTCTACAGATAAAAATTGTTATGTTGGGAATGTTCAGCTATGTTTTAATAAAGTAAAATTGTTTTTGTAAAAGCATATTTATTTTGTCAAAATATAATTGGTTAAGATCTTCTATTTTAATTTATGTTTTATCCCATATTTTATTTCATAGATATATGACACGTGTATTTTTTTAAAATTAATTGATTGAGAATTATATACACTTGACATATATATTATATTGGAATAGGAGATAAAATACAGAATAAAAAATATTATCCAAGGTGAAATACAACCAAATATACATTTATTTTACCTCCAAAATGTTAAAATATATTTTTCAAAAATTCCATTTTCTATCCTTCATTATTCTCAAAACTTCTTCATTTTCCCATATAGATATATACATGTATATCATATATTTTTTTATTATTCTTACAATAAAAAAAATTATTCAATTTCATTTTTATTCCAAAAATTCAATAAAAAAATATTGATTTGATCTTTATAGTAAAAAAATGTATCCCCCAAAAAATAAACAAATATATCATTACTCTCCAAATTAAATTTCTAACCATTTCCCAAAATATATATAAACATGCATCACATTACTTTATACCACTTTCACATTCTCTAACACAATTCTCAAAATTTAATTTACCAAAATATATATTATAATCACCTACAAAGCATAACTAAATATTCCCTCATAAGTTGATCCATCAACTATCAACTTTTGACCAATTTAAGAGAAAAATAAAAAAATTGGCTAAATAAATATTTTAATTTCTTTTAATTTATTTGGTTTAAAATATATGTATTTGTGCACTCGAGGTGAGTTTTTTGAAGAAAATATTCTTTTGTAATTAGGAGGTATTTCGTCTTCTTTATCTTCTCCTCTTCAACTCGAAGTAATATAAATTTTCTTTTAATTATCTTCTATTAATAAAAAGTTCACAAAATAATGAGACTGGTCTTAATATTTTATTTTTAAATTTTTGTCACACGAACAATACAACTAAGTTTATAAAAATTTAAATTGAATCGATTTTATAGAAAGCTAAAATATTCTCTAAATTGGAAAACTGGATTTATAAAAGTTGCATGAACTAAAAAGTGTGGTTTTATGGGTAAAAGAAAATGAAATTACTTTCTTTTTTTTTTTACTTTAGGCTATAAGAAGTTGAACAAACTATTTAGGAGAATGGGCAAATGTTAAAACCACGTTGGTTTGAATCAATTTCATCAAATTGGCTTCTAATTAAGGCCTTTTGGTCATTGCTTTCTTAACTTCAAATATAATTTTCTTCACTTATTTCTCTTGGCAACGACAAATATAGTCATTGCTCCAAAAACGCTAATTTTTAATTTATTTTTTTAGTTTTAATTAATCTATTTTAATTAATATTTTATATTCTATTTTATATATTATGATAACTAAATTCGTCATAAATCCAATTATGTCAAGTTAGACATGGACAATAAAAGATCTCACATAAAAAGATATTTCGAAAAATGAAAAAGAACATCAATCCATCTACACATCAAGCTAAAACATAAAGGTCAACATAGTTTTTTATCTTAAAAATATGTATTAACAATAAAAAATATAAATATTAAAAAACAAGAAGGAAAAGAAGAAGATGAAGATGATGATGAAGGAGAATGGGGTTAGAAAGTGACAACAATGAATTGCAAATTATAATATATTACTTATGAAAACATCGAAGGATCAATTAGTTGGGTGATATTACTTATATTTACATGTTAAAATTGAATTAATTTAGTGATATTGTCTTCCCTGTTTATGATTG
>JACGDI010005373.1:69885-84391 GCA_014898725.1 Jacaranda copaia
CAATGTGGCAATGTGGCCCATACCATCTATACCATTTCCCATTCTTTCTATTTATATTTATTTTCCTTTTCTTTTTCTTTTTTAAATAAAATTGAATTTGGTTGAATTTTTGTTCTTTTTTTCTTTTGTTATAAAGAGAATAATGGATGATTCTCAACTATTCCTTATGTTGACCTAAATTTTTTAATCAACATTCGAGGTCAATACATATACGTTAAAATAATATATCAGTTCAAAATTAAAAATAGAATTTCAATATATATATATAGTTCAGTAGCATTGTATTTTTTTTTTAAATGTGATGTAGGCATGTCATCCTCTAATAAGATGGACGATAGTTGATCGATAATATTTTGTATAAATTTTAAAATTGAGTTGCACGTAATATATGGAGAAAAATAATATATTCTTGCCTTATTTGATCTATACATAAACTTTATAAGTTCCATCCCATCTTTTTAGGTCATCATGCCTAAAAATAACTTATACAAAATGCAAATAAGAACTGAAGATTGTACAAAATTTTATATTTTTGTAAACTTATCGCTAAACAATTAAAGAACATAGTTTTATTTGAAAAAATAATAAAAAAGAATGTTGAATTTATTGCATTAGTAAATATAGAAAAGAATTCAAGCATAAATTGTAGGATAAAAAAAAGCACTATTCAAACTAAAATTAATTATTGTTCCTTATATGTTTAATTGGGATTTGAAAATAATATTTTCAAGAAAGTGAATAGAAGAAACCATAATATGCTTTTCTATGGCCATCCGGTAATGAAATTTTGACTTGTTAACATTTGGATTATCCACTCAATTGTACATTGATGAAAATATTATTTTTTTGAAATTTTTATTAGTATTTATGTCTAGTCAATATTGTATGATAATAATTGCGCACTGCCTTTAAGGATGAATTTGACCATCAAAATAAAATAAAAAAATAATATATATATATATATATATATATATATATATATTGCATTCTCCTTTAATTAACCTAATCTCTGCTTTCGTCCACTTTTGATTTGGAATTGATTGCCAAAAGGATACATTTATAAAAAATATGGTGAGAAATTTTTTCTCATTTTTAAGGTTATTGGCATGCAAGAAATATGATTATACTTTATATTTTTATCAAATAATTATATTTTAAGTGAAGCAAATAGTTTAACAATAAAAACACTAATTGTATGATTATTTGAATGTTTTATGGAATGATAAATGCATGATTATTACCACTAGGCTTGGGAAAAAAGATTTTTCCAAAAAATTGAAGGAATTTTACGCAATATTTGATTGTAATCTTATTAAAGTTATACCCATAGATTATATTAGAAATTGCATTGAATTAAAACTTCTACTATATAAATGACTTTGAAGCATATTGCATTTAAATATACAACTCTTCTATAAGTTTCTTTCAAATACTTTGCTAGTTATTGAAGTTAAAATAAAACCATCATATTCAAAGTTATGATTGCATAAGATTATTGATCAATGCAAATCAACAAATAAATGCTTTCTTTCTTCGTGATTTTTATGATATCATCAATTGCGTAGTTAAAATTAATAAAGTAGTATTAAGACTCTTTGATATAGTTCTAGGAGAGCATTATCGAATTAAACTCTTCAAGTTTACAGTGAATGATTTGTTTAAGGCAATAATCGACCAACATTTATCTCCAAATTATAAAGATAATATTTCTTCATGCACTAAATTTACTAGCATCAGTGCTTGTACTACAATTTTCAACTTCTCATTTTGGGAATTTAATAATCTAAGATAAAAATAAATTAGAAGGAGCTCACCAACTGCCTCTCTTACCTCCTTTACCCATACCTCGATAAATTTGAAAAAATAAATTAGAAGACGCAGACCAACTGCCCATCTTACCTCCTTTACCCATACCTCGATAAATTTGAAAATGCTAAAAAGGAGGAAATTGAGGCTAATTTATAGCAAACTTTATCATGGGTTAGAGCAAAGATAAGAGCAAATGAGGACCCCTCACTACGAGCCTGAAATATAAAGCACAAGGACACAGGACACCCAATTTAAGCAAAGGAACATGTCTAACTTTGAATTGTAATAATCAATCACAAGTGTATCTCATGAAAAAGACCTGGCTTGTGTAATAAATTTGAGAGTTTACTCCACATGAAAGGCCAATCATTTGTAACAAGAGAAGAAAGTATTTCTTCATAAACATCAGTTTCAAGTCCGAGTTATACTTGATGGAACAATTCCTAAGGCAAACAAAGGTTGGGGGAATCTACAACACAGTAGAGATATGCTAAAGCATATTGGTATTTTCATCAACTTGAACAATCCTCGAGAAATTCTTGAACATTTTGAAACTCTGTCGAGACATGTTTCGCGGGTAAGATTGTTCACAGCAAAAGCCATCTCTATAACAACAGTAGAACAAGAATTGGAAATAAAACCAATGTGTTTCAAAACTGACATCAAAATTCAAGATCAATTGCCTATCACAGCCGTCTCCTCTTTGCCCAGTTGAGCAATGTGGCAAAAATGCTTAAATTCGAAAAAAAAATTATTGATGAGGGAAAATCACAGATTCAGGTCCCATCATCACTATCTGACAACAAAAAATCTTGTATTTGATCCCTGGGGAAGGAAAAAAATAATGCTTAGAACATAGGTTGTAGCACTTACCAGAATGGGGATGGGGAGCTTCTACATGCATTCAACAAAATCAGATGCGAACGAATACAAGGTATAAATTGTCACCTTAATAACTTATGGTTGTTACTGCTATCCTCTGCCAGGGCAGTCATTGACTGAGGCAGGAGCGAGTAAAAGTATTCCAAAGATGAGGGATCCTTTGGAAGAATCTGATACTGGCAACTAGAGCATGCAGCTGCAGCCCTTGTTTCCCCATTGCCAAAGCCATTCAAAATTGTATTGCTGGATTTCTTCAGTGGGCTATTGCATATTACACAAAAAGACTCTGGAGGTAGAGATTCAGTAGGTTTCAAGTTGTATTTTTTTTGCCGCCTCTGAGAGGTCAAATGACCGTTATACTGACCAACTTCCGGAACACTATTGAAACAGAAAGGTGTAAGCTTTCCTGCTGTCCTCACAATTGTGCTTTCTCGTGAAGGATTCTCCTGCTGTAAAAGGAATGACAAATAACAAAAGTTTGTCCCATAATTTATCCAGAATAAATAAGTCATTAATTCACCAATAATGGAGTAATAAGTTGCCATGCAATTCCACGAAAAGCCGCCCTTCTTCATTGGCAATCTCATAACTACTAAAGACAACAATTTCTCCTTCGAGTACACTACACTGTCTAATCCTAAGCAAAGTAAACAAAGCAACTTATGTGGTAAAGTATTTCTCTTAGACAATAGTTGTCAGTAACCCAAAGTATAGCGACACGCAAAGGGACACTAGAGCTATAGCGCATAGCGTGCTTTATTAAAATAAAAGCGCACAATAATTATACATGTATATAGTTCTAATATATACCTAAATATCAATATATTTTACCTATTATAAAGAATAACAACTAAATAATCACAAAAACAATGAAGACACTTTTGAACATCAAACTAGCAATTCAACATGAAAAAAAAAGATTAATAAATTAAATTCAACATTTGAGCATAAAGCAATTAAAATATTTAACACTTGAACAATTACATTAATTTAGTAAATCAAGACTTTACTTCAAAGTCCTAAAATCCTTTTCACCAATAATTAACATTAAGCTTTTGCCCACCCTTGAAAACCAAAATTAGCATTTAAGTACAGTAAGATGAAAGGACACAAAATGGAAAAAAAGGGGACAAAAAGACTTGAAAGAAGAAGATAACAGAAACAAGAAATGAAACAATAAAAAAAAAAAAAGACAGAGTTGCTAGTTCCATGGAGAAGGCAAGAAGATGGCAGAATTTCAGAGAAGAGGGCTGATGTTGCTTGTCGCATGAAGAAGAAGGCTGTTGCTACTCGTTTGTTGCTGGTGGGAAGGGCAGAAATCATGAAGAGAGAGTGGGTTTTATAGGTTTTAGAGTTTTCGGCAGAAGCTTAAAGCCCTACCACGGTAAACCCTTTCTTTTTCCTAAAGCTAAGTAGCGATTTCTTTTTTCTTTTTTCTTTCTTAGAAAGAGACTGGATTCATTGTAGCGCAAGTAGCGCAACAAAGTGTGCGCTATGTTTAACCTCATTGCGCAGTGTGTGCGCTGCGCTATAGCGCTATCAGTGCTTTGGACAACTATATGACTGATCATAAGATCAATTCTTTTCCTACTAAAAGAAAATGATTCACTACTGAAGTAAAGCCTAATGCCAGCAGTTGCTGATTTCTCCATGGTTCCCAAGAGTGGGGGGTTTCAGAAATCGGCCCATGAAAAGGGAACATCTATGGGGCACTCTTTCAAAAATTAGACAAAATAATCCTCTTTTTTTGGCAGGAGGCCATGGTCATCGCATTCACCATGGCTTATCTAGCGACATAAATAATATAAGCAAGAGAAAAAGAGTAATCTAAACCAAGGGGTTGCGGCCAGCTCCCCAAAGTTATACATCTCTGATGGCAACGAAGGGTCTATCATTCTGCATTTTGCAATTAGTTGAATAAAACAGGGCATGTTTTGAGAGTATTTGACCATAGTCAATTTACACATGGATAATCTTTGTTAAAAGCAACATCTTAACCTGATCTAAGCCTCAACATTATTTTTTATCTTTTATCATACAGGAAAGAGACTGCAGCTTTAGTTTAACAATGAGACACATTATTGTGATTTGTACCTGCAATAATTTTACAAAGGAGGAGATCAACCCGTTGATGCCAGAATGACGCTGCTCAAATACATCTAGGGTCTTTAAACTGCCCTAACAAAAAAGAATAGATCCATCATGAAACAATAGTTCCAATCTCAAAGAGAAAAATATGTACTCATAGAAATAAAAAATATACAGTAGACCCTCCACTATCAACCGACCTATCCAGACTGCACAAGGTATTCAACTCTTCAGACAGACAGTCACGAAGGGGAAGCACCACTGGTATCTCCCACCTTGCATCAACATACTGAATATCTGCAGATAATGAGAAACCCTGGCCCTGATAAAGGAAAAATGTAATAGCTTTAAATTTTTTGTGCTAACCTGTCCTCTGTTTTCAGTACCTAACTTAACCTAGGAATAAAATAGGAAAGTAATTTATTTGCAAGTATTATTTTCTATTTATAATTACCTTTGGTTGGGGGACTAACCTTGACTGTTGCTTCAAGGACATGACAAGCTATCCGCGATGTGCAAGTTCCTAGCAGAATTTTGGTATATCCATTTGCAAAAGCAATCTGTATAATGAATATAGCACACTGAAAATTATTCTGCTGTTCCCTCATTTGATGTTTAAATTTAATTAAGCAAGTAATAGAGATCCAAACCTTTTGCAAAGCTCGCATGCGAAGATTCTCCATGAGATCTTCTTTCCCAGTGACATCGCTGACAGTAGCAACTAACTTTGTCAATTGGTCTCTCCCAGAAGCACAATCAGGTGAATAAATACTGTCAGTTGGTGCAACAAAGAACTGTTTTGCTGGTGGAGCTAAACTTGACACAATGAGTTCCATCTCCTCAATTGCATTATCAAAATCACTAGATGGCACTGGAAAAATGATACTTTCATCAATATGAGCAACACCAACTCCAAATACTGGTAATGATCGATCTCTACATGCATCAAAGTTCTTCTGTGATTTGTGTTGCATCTCATGAACAAATTGAAGAGCCACCCTGAAGACAAATATACATTCTCAGAAGAACTTGTCCTGGATGATGGAGAGCAATGAGAGTCCCACTATACGTATACAAAATAACCAACCCTTTTTCCTTACTAATCTCAGCAGTTTGAACTTTGAAGTCCAGCCATTAGGTTGCAAACAAATTAGATTATTATATATGTTAATGAAGATATGCAAATATAGTAGATTATAATATATGCTAATAAAGATATGATACTGTATAAGGAGGATGCTTTACCTCCTTATGTCTTCTGAGTTTATTACTTTTAATTATTGCATTTACCACATATGGGAAATTAAGTACTATTGTTAGTGAAATGCATAATGAATCACTTACATAGTTGAGTATCTCAATTTTTAATGTCATTATCATCATAGTTATTAAAGACGTGAGGTGAGGGGCGAGCAAGAGGTACTTTTTTAAGGCGAGAGGCGAGGCGAGGCGAGGGCGACCAAAAGGCAAATGAGACAACAATTAAGAAAAAAAGTTAATATATATATAGTACAACAAATTAAATTAAGTGAAATTTTTGGATTAGCATATTAACATATTAAATATTTTTATATTAAAATAGCAAACTAATTAAATATATTAAGATTTAGTTTAAATACTAATATACTAAACAAATTGAAAAAGAAAGATTCAAAAAAATCAAAAGTGTTGTCTGTATGAGTAAAGAACATAAAAAAAAGAGACAAAATAAGAAACGAAAAGACAGGACATAGAAGAGAAGAGAGAAACTTGGGGTTGAGATTGCTGGAATCAAGGTGTTGGAGGGAATGCCTTGATTGTAGAAATATATTTGGATGCTTCTTAATTGTGGCTTATTTATTACAAAAGGTCAAAGTTTCTTATAAGAGACTCATTTATTATTATTTTTTTAAAATTGAACCCAAGGCAATTGAAGCGACCAAAGCAACCAAGGCGGTCTCCTCACCTCGCCTCTCGCTTGAGGCGAGTGAGGCGACTGCCTTTGATAACTATGATTATCATTTGACTAGGGAGAAACATGCATAGTACATAATTACATCCTGTGAACTTTGGTATGAAGAAATTGCCACGGAAACAACTCCATTTAGATTTGGACAGGTTTTTGATGAATTCCAATACCAAAAGACCCAACCTTGTATCACAATGTAGCATAAAATATACGAAGGACCAAATACAAACCAACTCTTTTTTCAACTATTTCAAAAACAATGCATTTGCATCACGTCAATATTAACTCAATTCATCCACCCACTGAAAAGTACCAAAATTTACTGCAAATTTCCAAGCTTTATTTAGTTGAACTAAACCCTATACACTTGACTATAAATACTACGTTTCACAGCACTAAAATACCTTATAAAATCCAGCCAAAACAAATAACAAACTTCAAACTAAATTCAATCTTACCTTCCAAGCTTAAAGAACCTATATTCTTTCAATTCACTCAGCCCTGAATTCCATTGCACTAGAGGCATTAAAACATACACAGAGAAAGAGAACACACACAAAGAAGACAGCAACAAGCACATATACAGATGAATACCTAGAGGAAGAACCACCGGAGAATGCGATGAGAATTTTATCGGAAGGCGAAATCATGGCATTCGAAGTGACAGCGAACCGGAACTTCCCAAACAAATTACTCCGAAAGCAATCAGCGCAGAACCTCGAGCAGTCTCCGCCGCCTCCGTTGACCGAAGGGTAGGTGGCGGCGATGGTTTCATTAACCTTGCACTTGATGCAGAGGCCGTAAGAGTTGGACTCGCCCACACGCAACGAAACGCCACTCGAACCTTCACAGTTCTCCGTTCCTGGCCGTTGGCGGTGATCATCCCCGGAATATTCTTCTCTGTAGCAACCGGACTGGCAGGTGCCCGTATCACACGCCATTTCTTTGGCAATTTTCTTCACTCTCTTCCGGCGAATAGAAAACGAACTTAAAAGGTTTTTACGATTAATGAATTTTGTATTGGGCCTTGACAAAAATGGCCAAATCAAAATTTAATTGGGCCAAGGGCCCACATCTTTACCTTTTAATGGGACTCTCGGACCCGATTTATACTCAATTCCTTCAGCCCAATCGATAAAAATCCGCCAACACTACTCTCGGTACGCCACAGCTGTCGCCTCCGACCCCATTACCTCCGCCGCTACGCCGCCGTATCCGCCGTACTCTCCACAACGCTGGGGTAGTAACTCAAAGTAAAGTTCGTCAAACTTGGGAGAAATTTAAAAGCATATTTCGACCAAAGACTTGATTTTGCAATATATATATTGTGTTTGCATTTTTCTTCTTTTATTTATTTACGTTATTTCCTTCATAAATTTTGTATGACCTTAGTGTAAGCTAGTAAATCAAGTGCCCATGGCAGCTGAAGTGAGATATTCTGACTCTTGTTTTCTGACTATCAAAGTCTATATTTTTTCTCTGTGTGTTTGTGTTTGTATTTTGTAATTTTTTTGGGAACCTTTGTTGGTTTGTGGGGGAGAAATTTGTGATTTTTATGAGATGGGAATTTTTATCCTTTTGATGTGGATTCTTGAAGCTGAACTTAAGGGGTTCCGCTCGAGAGCAATGTGAACAGCAAGTAGCTAAGTAATGAACTTTTTTTTCTTCTAATGTGCTGTGATTGTTAATATATACAAGTCAAAGAAGAAGCAAAAAATGAATAGTATGCTATAAAAAAAATGCATTAAGTAATACGTTAGTTCGACTTCATCCTCGATGGACTTATCAGCATTTAAGCTACTTCCCTTGTGAATTGCGATATTATTTGTATTTATTTGATACTGAACAACGGGATTATGAATCTTTGAAGTTTCCAGTAAATGTCTTGTATTTGTGATCAGTGGAGCAAAGTCTGTGCTGCTATGTTTGGATTTCAGAAGTTGCAAAAATGGAAGATTATATTGTTGGAATGGGCGAAGTGAATCAGCTTTTTATTTGTCTGTCTGCTGCTGTTTTTAAAGTATTGTGCAATTTCGTTTGACAGGACAGGATAAACTGCAAGAAAATGGCTGCTGCGGGTGGACCTAATGATTTGTCTTCAGAGATGGAGCTAGATGCTTTTAGACGTCTTTTTCCTCTGCGCTTTCATGAGCGTCACCTTCTTGAATCAATAAGGCCTGATGGCCGGCCCCTTGGTAGAGCTAGAGACACGACACTTATGCTTGGTTAGCCAATCCGTTATTCTTTGATCATATTGCCTTTCCATTTTGCATCACGTACAAGTCACACCATTTCTCAAAATTCAACCTTCTAAAATCTAGGAGCTGTTGCATCTGCTAATGGATCAGCGCTAGCAAAGATAGGTTGCACTGTGAGTGAGATTTTCTCTAAAGGTTGCAAATTTAATTCAGTCCTCTTTACACGCATAATCAAAAGTTTTATGTCATGCTCAGACCATGTTGGCTGCCATTAAAATGGAAGTCATGACTCCAACCGTGGAGGCACCTGATGAAGGATGCATAGGTTAAACTTGTTTGTATTAGTTTGCCACATTTTCTATGTTCATTCTCCTAATAAAGTTTATTGATACTTCTTCTTTCCAGCCATTGATTTCCACATGCCACCAATTTGTTCTCCACTGGTTCGCCCCGGCAGGCCTGCAGAGATAGCTCCAGTAATATCGAAGCAATTATCTGACACCATTTTGAGGCAAGGGATCATACGGCACTATCTTGGTTTCTAATTACTCAATTATATTTTGGTTTTGAAGACTTTAGAACTTCATTTTGTTCTGTGGATATCATTGCATTAAATACCACATGCTGACAGAATGCTTTTTATACAAAGTTGCTGCTGATCAAGGGGCCAAAATAATGAAAGTTAAAAGAGCTCTCTAAAATGGCCAGCTTTTCCAAGAATCATATTTTTCTTATAGATTCAGATGGTAGTCAATGTTTCCACAATTCCTTTAGCTTTGAAGTTATTGTGCCTCTGGGTGAAATCAATCAAAGAAATAAAAGTAAAGAAAACAAAGAGAATATCTTTAACAGGAGCTCTTGGAGATGCCAAAGAGTAGTCTTTATTTCAGCAGTTTCTCGAGTTTATTGTGCCTTCAAGTGGAAATCCTTTAATTTGTAAAGCCCACAAGCGATGAGCTGCAGTTGTTTTTGAATAGTAGGCAAAGTAAAATGTTAAAGCCCTGCACTCTTTCTGTTGTCATTTTCCTCAGTTTTAATTTCTCCCAATTGCAGATGGATTATTTGAATATCTTCTGGAAGGAAAATGTCCTTTTTTTCTCCGCTTTTAAGAGGATGTAATAGCTCTTATGACTTTATATTACATCTTCAACTCTTTCTTGATATGCTCTGTTGCTTATTATCTGTAATTCATGCAGTTCTGGCATGATTGATCTGAAAGAACTATGTTTGGTCAGTGGCAAAGCTGCTTGGATGGGATACCTGGTAACAAATTTGAATATTTCATTTTCTCCATACCAACAGAATTTAGGATCCATGCCTCTGGTGCATGAATCAACTATGATTGTCTATCACTATAGGAAACAACTCTTGCAGGACATATACTGTTTGGACGCTGATGGTGCCCTTTTTGATGCAGCATTGCTCTCTGCAGTGGCAGCTTTCTCCCATTGTAAGTTTGTAATTGGTTTACTGCTTTTGTTCATATTAGTGTGCATGATCATATTTTATGCTTTACTCTTGGGTTGCCTCTTTCTCTACCCCTCTTTTAACTGAAATTCAATTAAAATAAAGCTAGATTTACTGTTTTTAATGTCTTGATTTTGAAGATTGAATCATTGTGGCGAAATGAACTGTTATGTGCTTTATCTTAGGACAGCCTTGTGTCTGTTATAACTGTATGATGATGCTTGATCGAGAATGTCTTTTGATCATTCTTAAAACTTCTACTGCCTTTGTCCCAAAAGTAAAGCTCCCATTTGTCTAGCATGGAGTTCTGGATGAGAATTGAAAAGTGAAAGTTTTGTATAACTTTACACTATTACCTTAAAAGTAGTGGTCGAAAGTTAGTGGACATCCCAAAATTATGAATAGGAGTGATGGGGTATAGAGATTATTGTTTAATTGGATGGCATTTTACAAATTAAAGGACTGGTTAACCTATACTTCAAGTGCATAGAAATATTTCAGTGTGGTTACATGTTTCTTAGTTCTCCAAAGCAGGAGACTTCCTTAAGTTTTCGGGCCTGAAAAAAGTTCACCAGCTGCTCTGATATCGCCAACATTTCAAATTGAAGCATTTAGTCTGACATTATAAAGAAATACAATACCTTGCAGTGCAAATTCCAGTAGTCTCTCTCAATGATGATGGAAGAATAGTTCTTGTATCTGAGGACAATGCTGGGGCAACAAAGGAAAAGGAACCTGTCAATAAAGAGAAGATAAAGGTCAAGTTGAATAATATACCATTCTCCTTAACATGCATACTTCACAAGAACTACATTCTGGCAGATCCGACCTCTGAGGAAGAGTCCATTATGGAAACATTTCTGACAGTGGTACTGGACTCGTCTTTCCAGCTTGTATCTCTTAATAAACCGGGTGGACCAGGTCTGGCACACACATCAGCAATCCAGGTGAATTTTGCCTCTTATCTTTTATTCTCCTTGATATCCTGTCTGGTGGAGCAAATTTAGTTTAAGGGTCCATCACTTCCCATCGGCCTCTCATAAAGAAAGTCATAATATAGAATAGCTGTAATCTGGTAGAAGAAGCATACCGATTAGAGTAGGTGAACTTGAGAGCGCTGGCTTTAGAGCTGTTTTATTTGAACACAATGCTCATAGATGTTTCTTTTAAATATCTGTCTCCAATTTGCACCTATCAAAAATGTTCGATTGCAGTCTTTTCTGAAATGAAAGATTCTTACTGTAATCTTTTTGTTTTTGTTTCCTAGTATAGCACAATCTGATCACATGCTTGCTCAAACAGTGTTCTACTTTAACTATAGAAATAGAGATCGCACCAACCGACATATGCTTATAAGAAATTTTTGCCGCGTCTGCAGGATTGCATTACATTAGCAAGAAAAAGAGTCAAAGAACTTCAGAAGATCTTGAATGAAGCAATCTCTGATATGGAGGTTGACTGAGAAAGTTTCAATCAGAGAACGCATAGTGATTGGTAGTAGAATTTATTTATTTCCCCTCTTCCCCTTTTTTTTTCTTCCTTTTTATGTATTTTTCTAATTGTACTTGTGGAAGAAAAATAGAAAACCCCATAAAAATTTGAAATATGTTTATAGAACAGCGTTGTTTGGCAAGTTTGGTTGCAAGATTTCTGTGGTTTCAGCTCATAGACATATGCTGGAAAATGTTGGCTAATTAATTCCTGTTACTGTTGGTTTCTATGGAGTGGGGCAGAGCTTGTACTGTTGATTGGCTCTAGAGAAGAACCCAATTGTGGGGCAATTAATTTCAAGAAAAGTTGTCAAGAAAATAAGTGAGGATTCTATTAAATGTTTCATTCAACATTTTCAACACACAAATTTCATCATTTAATTTTCTCTACATTTCTTTGTTTTCACAAGAAGAAAACAAATAGTACGATTCACTCGCCACCTCCCCAGAATTAATCATTACAGATTTTCTAGACTCGATAGGATTTTGTGGCACGTGAATGGGCGGAATGTCGTGGTACAATCAAGTTTTAATGATTGCTTATTATTGATCTCATCTTTTATGAAAAATTCCCTCGGACTATTCAAAGATATGTAGGGTTGAGTAGGCTTAGAATCACATGAGAACAATTTTTTTGATATTATTATAAGTATTTGATATTGAGATGTTGAGCCATTACTTACTTTTGTGGGTTATATGTTGAATGATGGGATTAATTTTTGGATGACACGAGAAGATATTATGAGCAGTTGGTTCGATTTAATATAGATTATACGTAAACAGTAATTAAAGTCAACGACTCTTTTATAATCCCTCATCTGAAATATATACCTAAAGAAGAGAATTAAGTTGGCTCTTGTGAATAGCTTGATGCCGTAGTCACAACTATTTCTGACATTGGGCCATCAATTTGATAGGTATAAAGTACAATTACAAATCAATAAATTTAGGTATGAAGTAAAATTGTAAACAATTTACCTATCGGATTAGACATGTTCAATGAATCTACTTTGTAACTTCCAAATTCATTGCATGCTACGGGAACTTTCAAATTCATTGCAAGCTACTTATTTATCAATATAGGTGTAGCTTACAAGTATTTGAAAGCCCTTAGTGGTATTTAGTTTACAATGTATTTGGAAGACCTCAATTAAATAAGTATTTCACAAAAAGTCAGTAATTATCTATCTTTTAATTGTTTTTATCAGTTTGATTTAATCTTCACTTTTGAATCATCATAAAATGAAAAACCATGGTTCTTACATGGTTCTTCCATGGAACTATTTTTTAAAAAAATTAAATTATAAAAAATAAAATAAAAATTATTATTCTTTCAATACTTAATTATCAAATTAACCTTATTAATTTTAATAAATTAAAAACTCTAATTTTCTAATATTAAATCCTAATTCAACCAGAAGAAAATTAAAGAAAATAAACCCTAAGAAAATAAAAGAACATAAAATCATTCATGACTTGCTACAGTTTAGCCCTAATTTCAGTTATGAAGACTATACTGTTCCTAATTATTTCATATATTTTTGATTTTATTTATTTATTTTTTAAATATATTTTTATATATCTTTCTTCATCTCCTTTTTACCAATTTTTTATTTTTAAATTTAAAAATTATTTTTAATTTTTTTATTTATTCTTTTTTATTCATACATTATATATACAAATACAAATATATAATAAACATAAATATATAAATACATAAAAACATAAATATATAATATAATACATAATTATATTTCTACATATATTTATACATAATATATATTAATAAATAAACATTTTCCCCGACCCTAAGCCCCCAACCCCCACGCCCACCCCCACCCCACCAAATCTTACCTGCCTGCGCCATGGGCGCCGCGGGGCCTCCATGGCCGCTTTGGGGGATTGGGTGGGGGAAAATGTTTATTTATTAATATATATTTTTTGGTGAATAGATTTATTTATTAATATATATTATGTATAAATACATGTAGATATATAATTATGTATTATATTATATATAAATTAAAAAGATGAATAAATAAAAAAATTAAAAATGATTTTTAAATTTAAAAATAAAAAATTGTTAAATATATAAAAATATATTAAAAAAATAAATAAATAAAATAAAAAATATATGAAATAATTAGGAATAGTATAGTTTTCATAATTGAAATTATGGCTAAACTATAGCAACTCATGAAGGGTTTTATTTTTTTAGATTTTCTTAGGGTTTGTTTTCTTTAATTTTCTTTTGATTGAATTAGGGTTTAATATTAGAAAATGAGAGTTTTTAATTTATTAAAATTAAGAAGGTTAATTTGGTAATTGAGTATTGGAAGAATAATAATTTTTATTTTATTTTTTATGATTTAATTTTAAAAGGAAATGATTCCATAGAAAAATCATGTAAGAACCATGGTTCTTCATTTTATTATGATTCGAAGGTGATAATTAAATTAAATTGATATGAGTGGTTAAAAAATAGATATGTGACGACAAGTAGAACCATAGGTACGAGACCCTAGAAAACCCCATCTTTTTAATCCTCTAAAAAAATTTGATGGGTTTAATAAATTATTTTACGAGGCTGTAATAAAATAACTAAAAATTAAACTTATCTGTAT
>JACGDI010005373.1:84491-111067 GCA_014898725.1 Jacaranda copaia
GTCATTCCTCCACCATCACCCCCCAGCCGCCACCCCACTCCACCCCACCATGTCCCAGTTCCCTGAAATCCGAGCCAACCAATGAGAACCCAAGAAACTTCATCATCTAAACCACAACAGATAAACAAACTCCCCCTCTTTCTCTCCCCCCTCTCTCTTGAAATCCCATGAAACAATACTCAGCCTCAGAATGCTGTCTGCCATTGTTGACACGTGTCCATCTCCCTTACCACTAACTGAAAAAACCAACTGTTTTTTTCAATTTCCCACCATTACAAAATATTAGAACTCTAAAATGTACACTTCTGCTAAATCAAGTGAGTGAAAAATACTTGAAAAGTTTGGAAAATCACACTTCATTTTTCATGGCTTCTGCTCTTCTCTCTCTGTGTGTATATATAATCTAGCTAAGTATATATATATATATTCAATTCTTTTGCCTTCTCTTTGTAAATAAAAAAACAGAGTGCAGTTTCCTGAAAAAAAGAAAATGGCTTCTTTGGTTTCTTCGCCATTTCCACTGCCCAACTCAAAAGTAGAAAACCTTTCATCAATTTCACAAAAGCAGTATTTTCTGCACTCATTTCTTCCCAGGAAACTCAGCCAAACCAACAAAAAGTCATCCCAGAAATTCAAATGCGCTGCCATTGGCAGCAATGGTTTATTCACTCAAACCACACCAGAAGTCCGCAGAATTGTGCCTGAAAGTTCAAATGGCCTCCCCACTGTTAAAGTTGTATATGTGGTATTAGAAGCCCAATACCAATCATCCCTCACAGCTGCAGTTCAAAGTCTCAACAAGAATGGAGAGTTTGCTTCATTTGAAGTTGTGGGCTATTTAGTTGAGGAGCTTAGAGATGAAAATACTTATAGAACTTTCTGTAAAGATCTTGAGGATGCTAATATTTTTATAGGGTCATTGATTTTTGTTGAGGAATTGGCCTTAAAGGTTAAGTCTGCAGTTGAGAAAGAGAGGGATAGGCTTGATGCGGTGTTGGTGTTCCCATCAATGCCCGAAGTGATGAGGCTTAATAAGTTGGGATCATTTAGTATGTCTCAACTTGGGCAGTCAAAAAGTCCCCTTTTTCAGCTTTTCAAGAAGAAGAACAAGTCATCTGCTGGCTTTGCTGATAGTATGTTGAAGCTTGTTAGGACGTTGCCTAAGGTTTTGAAGTATTTGCCAAGTGATAAGGCACAAGATGCTAGAATGTACATACTAAGTCTCCAGTTTTGGCTTGGGGGTTCACCTGATAATCTAGTTAACTTCTTGAAGATGATTTCTGGTTCTTATGTTCCATCTCTAAAAGGGATGAAAATCAAGTATTCGGATCCGGTTCTGTATTTGGATAGTGGGATTTGGCACCCTTTAGCCCCTTGTATGTATGATGATGTGAAGGAGTATTTGAATTGGTATGGTACTAGGAGGGATACAAATGAGATGCTCAGGAGTCCAAATGCTCCTGTGATTGGATTGGTTTTGCAAAGGAGTCATATTGTCACTGGTGATGAGAGCCACTATGTAGCTGTGATAATGGAGCTTGAAGCTAGAGGGGCTAAAGTGATGCCAATTTTCGCTGGTGGGCTCGACTTTTCAGGGCCGGTCGAGAGGTACTTCATCGATCCAATCACGAAAAAACCAATGGTGAATTCTGTTGTATCACTGACCGGTTTTGCTCTTGTTGGAGGGCCGGCTAGGCAGGACCATCCAAGGGCCATTGAGGCCTTAATGAAGCTTGATGTGCCTTATATTGTGGCTTTGCCTTTGGTGTTCCAGACGACGGAGGAATGGTTAAACAGCACATTGGGGTTGCACCCTATTCAGGTCGCTTTGCAAGTTGCTCTGCCAGAGCTGGACGGTGGAATGGAACCAATTGTATTTGCTGGCCGGGATCCTAGGACAGGCTAGTGAAGTGAAAATTTCTTATTTTACCATATTTCTGACTGTTCTTTTTGTAATTCTTTGGATCTGATTCTTGGCAATTAACAGGAAAATCACACGCTCTTCATAAGAGGGTGGAGCAGCTCTGCACCAGAGCTATCAAATGGGCTGAACTGAAGAGGAAATCAAAGGTACGTGGAACCTGGTTCTTTCATGCTATATTAGAATTTTATAGTTTGTATGAAAAAAACTCGAAACTTGTAAAGTTTTTTGGTAAAGCTAGAAGAAGATCAAAGAAATGATCTAAAAGAAACTATATCGATTTGCTTGCATAGGCCTATCCCAAAAGAGTTCTCAGATCACCATCTCTTCCAGTTATTGTAAGATTTCACTAGAAACAAGATAAAGAAAACAAGCCTAGAAGACAATCTTACCATTTCACTTACGAGAGCTATTGTCTTAAATGAAGTTGCTTGAATTTACTGAGATGCCAATGGTTGAATTGTCCATGAGGCTTTCAGGTGAAGCAGCGCATTGTGCCTCAAGCTGACCAACTGAAGATCTAATCTAATTTACATTTTACAGTTTTAGCTAAGAAATTTGTTTTTGATCATCTGCAGACTGAGAAGAGGCTAGCAATCACTGTATTCAGCTTCCCTCCCGACAAAGGCAATATTGGAACTGCAGCTTACTTGAATGTTTTTGCTTCCATTTACTCTGTACTTAAAGATCTCAAGAATGACGACTATAATGTGGAAGGCCTGCCGGAAACTTCTGAAGCATTAATAGAAGATATACTTCATGATAAAGAGGCTCAATTCAACAGCCCAAATCTTAACATAGTTTACAAAATGGGCGTCCGAGAGTACCAGAATCTGACTCCCTATGCTACTGCTCTAGAAGAAACCTGGGGAAAGCCACCTGGTAACTTGAACTCTGATGGAGAAAATCTTCTGGTTTACGGTAAACAATATGGAAATGTCTTCATTGGTGTTCAGCCGACATTTGGCTATGAGGGTGACCCGATGAGGCTTCTCTTCTCCAAATCAGCTAGCCCACATCATGGATTTGCTGCTTACTACTCGTTTGTCGAGAAAATCTTTAAGGCCGATGCTGTTCTTCACTTTGGCACTCATGGCTCGCTTGAATTCATGCCCGGGAAGCAAGTTGGCATGAGCGATGTTTGCTATCCCGACAGTCTTATTGGAAACATTCCGAATGTTTACTATTATGCGGCTAATAATCCATCCGAAGCCACCATTGCCAAACGTCGCAGTTATGCTAATACCATTAGTTACTTGACTCCTCCAGCTGAAAATGCCGGCCTCTACAAGGGACTTAAGCAGCTGAGTGAGCTGATCTCCTCCTACCAATCTCTCAAGGACACGGGACGCGGTCCTCAAATTGTTAACTCTATCATCAGCACTGCTAGGCAGTGCAATCTTGACAAAGATGTGGATCTTCCTGAAGAGGGAGTCGAGATTTCAGCTAAGGAAAGAGACCTAGTTGTGGGCAAGGTGTATTCCAAGATTATGGAGATAGAATCCAGGTTACTCCCCTGTGGTCTTCATGTCATTGGTGAGCCTCCATCTGCAATGGAGGCAGTTGCTACACTAGTCAACATTGCTGCATTGGATCGTCCAGAGGATGGGATTTCCTCCCTCCCAGCTATTCTAGCTGAGACTCAAGGAAGAGAAATCGAGGATGTCTATAGAGGAAGCGACAAGGGGATCCTACGGGATGTGGAACTTCTTCGCCAGATCACTGAGGCATCCCGTGGAGCGATTACTGCATTTGTGGAGCGGACGACTAACAAGAAAGGCCAGGTTGTAGATGTTGCTGATAAGCTGACGTCGATCCTCGGTTTTGGCATAAACGAGCCGTGGATTCAATACCTGTCAAGCACCAAATTTTACAGGGTTGACAGAGAGAAGCTTAGAGTCTTGTTCCAGTTCTTAGGGGAATGCTTGAAGCTAGTTGTGGCTGATAATGAGTTGGGAAGTCTGAAACAAGCTCTGGAAGGGAAATACGTTGAGCCAGGTCCCGGAGGGGATCCGATTAGGAACCCGAAGGTGTTGCCAACAGGAAAGAATATCCATGCTTTGGATCCACAAGCTATTCCCACAACTGCAGCTATGCAGAGTGCAAAAGTGGTTGTTGACAGGTTGCTCGAGAGGCAAAAGATCGATAATGGGGGCAAGTATCCGGAGACAGTTGCACTCGTTTTGTGGGGAACAGATAACATCAAGACGTATGGAGAATCACTGGCTCAGGTACTGTGGATGATTGGAGTTAGGCCAGTTGCTGATACATTCGGACGTGTGAACAGGGTGGAACCGGTAAGTCTTGAAGAAATCGGGAGGCCGAGGATTGATGTAATTGTCAATTGTTCGGGTGTGTTCAGAGACCTCTTCATTAATCAGGTATTCATATTTCTTATAAACATGACTTCTAAGTCTATACACTTTCCTGCTAAATGCTGAGAAATTTCCTCTTCTATTTTGATCAAAGATGAATCTCCTAGACCGGGCAGTGAAGATGGTTGCTGAGCTAGACGAGCCTGAAGACCAAAACTATGTAAGAAAACACGTGTTAGAACAAGCAAAAACATTAGGAGTTGATGTTCGCGAGGCTGCATCCCGTATCTTTTCAAATGCCTCCGGATCATACTCCTCCAACATTAACCTTGCCGTCGAGAATTCCTCATGGAACGATGAGAAGCAACTTCAGGACATGTACCTGAGCCGGAAGTCGTTTGCATTCGACTGTGATGCTCCCGGTGCAGGCATGACTGAAAAACGGAAGATTTTTGAGATGGCTCTCAGCACAGCTGATGCCACCTTCCAAAACCTTGACTCCTCGGAGATCTCTCTTACAGATGTTAGTCACTACTTCGACTCTGACCCAACAAATCTCGTACAAAACCTCAGGAAGGATGGCAAGAAGCCTAGTGCATACATTGCTGACACAACCACAGCTAACGCACAGGTAAAAGAGTCTCTATCATCTAGTATAATCTCTTGAAATATAAAGTTAATGTCACTAGCAGAAGAATATCTCGGCTTTTGACAACTTGTTTTATGATGGTTTTAGGTCCGGACACTGTCTGAGACAGTCCGTCTTGATGCAAGAACGAAACTATTAAATCCCAAGTGGTATGAAGGAATGTTGTCCAGTGGATACGAGGGAGTTCGTGAGATTGAGAAACGGCTGACGAATACAGTTGGTTGGAGTGCGACTTCAGGACAAGTGGATAACTGGGTGTACGAGGAAGCTAACACAACTTTCATACAAGATGAACAAATGCTGAACAGACTTATGAGCACGAATCCGAACTCTTTCAGGAAATTGGTTCAGACATTCTTGGAGGCTAATGGGCGTGGATATTGGGAAACTTCTGCTGAAAATATCGAAAGATTGAGGCAGTTGTATTCTGAAGTTGAAGACAAGATTGAAGGAATTGATCGTTGAGTCCTGGGATACTACAAATAATCCTAAGGTTTCTCTAGAAGAGATCATTGTCCCCTCGAAGCTCAACTGTTGCTAACAAAGAGAACAGTGTTGTATTGACTTCGGAGGTCACTTATGAAGTGATTTACCATTTTGTGCAGCATATCAATCAACCTTCTATTCTTTGCTTTAAGTGGAAAGTTTATTTGCTAACATATCATGAGCCACTTGATGAGCCTAGAGGCATCAAAACCTGAAATACTCTTGCAAAATAGGTATACATACTATGACTTCATTTGTCAGGAAATTCCCTCAGCAAAAATTTTGAATTCTTGAGATCCAACATATTTTATTAAACGAAGGTGCTCATGTTTGGGTGACATGCCGATCATAAAACAGCATCATAAATATCTCATATTATTTTTCTATTGCAGGGGGTGCAAAACGATCAAGCCAACTCGCCGAGCTTGAGGTAGCTCAATTCGAGCTTTAGCTTAAGTCAAATTAAATTGAATTCGAACATTGAATTATATTTCAAGTTGTTTATATTTAGACCCGTGACTTATAAGTTGGTGTATAATTAGATATAATTTTTTATTTTATTAATAAATACATTTTATATTACTATTTTTTTTATTTTGGGTTTGAGCTCAAATTCAAACTTGAGATTGTTTACAACTTATTTGATAATTCAAATATTGTTGAACCAAACTCGAGTTTAAAATTTATGCATGAGCTCGAACATGAAAATTTTTCAGACTCAGCTCATGTCAGCTCAATTGCACCCCCAAACTGCAAACACTCCTTGATGAAACTTTTGATCACAACTACAACCGGAAAATTATGATTTTACTTTGTGATCCATGAAATATTCAAGTCTTTTTATATGAATTCACTCACGCAGAATTTCCACAAAGGGCTGAATTTTACCATCAAT
Source organism: Jacaranda copaia (assembly GCA_014898725.1). Taxonomy (NCBI): domain Eukaryota; kingdom Viridiplantae; phylum Streptophyta; class Magnoliopsida; order Lamiales; family Bignoniaceae; genus Jacaranda; species Jacaranda copaia. The sequence continues at coordinate 90,758 of JACGDI010005373.1, forward strand.
AATTGGTGAATTTGGCTTCAATGGTATCCAAATATACATAATAAAGTGATAAAACAAAATAAAAATGAAAAAATAAAGTATACATTTCATAATTTGAGGGACAAAGCGACACCAACTATACAGTTGAGGGCCAAACTAAGCGATCATAAACACAAATGATACACTCAAAATTTGATCTGCAAGCAGAATGGGTGTTTATGAATAACAAATTACATATTCCACCAAAAGAACTCTCATGTTTCAAGAGCAAAAAGAGGAAAAAGACACAAAAACTACTCCAAATTCTGTCTCCGTGCAAGTTGATCTACAATCACTAAAAAATATTACCAAAAAATAAAAAATGGGGAATCCCTCCTACTGAAAGAATAAAACAAATAGAAATTGCAATATACATATACTAACAAATTGTATATAAATTCCAATCCTCCCTCTTTGAGGCCTTAGAACTTGTCAAGTTTCGACATCAAACTAGCTCCATTAACAGGGGATCACCAGCTGCCATAATTCTAATCAGCTTAATAAACTCCTGCTCACTCGAAACGTTCCATGGGTGAATTGCAGGCACTTCAGCAGAATAAAATGACGTAGAGTTACCTTGCAGCTCTTGCTTATATCTCATTGAGTTGAAAACTGAATCAAAATTCTGAGGAGAATCGATTGCTGTAAAGAACATTGGTATAGCTACCTTGTGATGGATGTCTAGGTTGCCCACAAGACTAACGAGATCGATGAAATCTGGTACAAAACGTCGAGGGACATAAAATACCTCTGAATTGCATATTATGAGACTCTGGTGATCTTTTACAGTTTCTTTGTAGTTGACTTGGAGGTGGGCAGGCATTGTGGTCACCGCTTTCTTTACCATATCTGCTTGCTTTGCAAACCAATCAGAGTTGCCGGCAAGTGGGACGGTCATCCAAGACTCGGACACCTGCATGGATAAGTTATTAGAGAGCTGAAAAGCACTCGCTTTTATAGTATTATAAACTGTATTATTGCTCTTGCTCCTGTTGGGATAAATCTTACCCCTTCTCCTATTCCCCTTTACATAGATTAGATATTTTGAGAAGAGAACATCTTCCCTTACTAGTGAGGCGTTGACAGAAAGAATAGAAAACGTGATTTCACTATATTTCTGATATGGGACAAGCCCTATTATCAGAATTATTTTTTTATTAAGGTGGCTGCTTTGAAAAGACAAATTGTGTATTTTTTATTTCACATCGTGAAAAATAAGATCAGAATGAGCTAATTCAAACCCCTTCAGCAAAATAAGGACAGTTCCAACATAGAAAACCCCTTTCTGCTTGTCACACTTATTTATCATAAGGAATTCAAAACCAAAAATGATCTTGCTTCAAGTTAATTGTATATCTTGCATGTTTATGCTCAATTTATCTTTAAAATATGTGTTATTTTGGCTTCTTCAGCAACACTGTATGCAGCCAAAACACGTTGACTAATGGTTGGCGCTTAGGATGGCGACAACTGCAACATAGTAGGTTGATGAGAAAAAGCTATTACCTTGTTTGTAATCCAGAGCTTAGCTTTGTCAGCTTGCAACAAGTTCCAGTAATTAAGAATAGTATTGTCCTGAAGAAACAAAAAGCCTTCTGCACTGGTGTATCTATCGAATAATTTTGGCAAGTACCTGAAGTTTTTTTTTTCACAGATATTACATTAGAAAGACAAGGAGAGGTGCAATTAATATGCAGAAATACCCCTAGCTTCAAAGGGGAAAGTGAGAAGGATGATTTACTTACTTGTAAACATGGTCCAATTGGCCTTGATCCACAACAAGATCCACATTTTTCTGCTTTGACAATATGATAACTGTCTTAAATATCCTACCATACAGCAATCTCCACTCTAATGCAGTTCGTTCCACAGATCCTGTGCAGAACATTACAAGCACAATATTCCCGAAGTTCTTCCTCCATTTTATCAAATTTCTGATTTCATAATTCACTGTTCCAATTTCCTCTACTCCAAGGTGCACGGATGGTAACTTCTGCGGCACAAACTCCTTTCGATCACCATGGCTGATAGTTGCCCTTGGCCGGTCTAGCTCAAGAGACATGAGCCGTGGCTGCTGGTAACCAACAGCAAGCAAATCTTGAAGCCAAGCAGCAGTCAACTGCACATCTTTTTCAGTCCAAAATCCTTCCTCGGCCATCACATAACTTAACTCCAAGATTTTCTCAAATAACCCATGCTTATTTGATCTCCACTCCACCAAGAACTTAATCAGCCGACCCACGTTCACGTGAAGATCCTTCTCTTCAGAAAAAGGATATGCTTCAATTCTGTCATACCGATGAACTGTGGGAGGATACACCATGACGTATCCGCCAACTTCCCACAAAAGCCTCTGTGCCCAATACCCCCTCAGCACATCAGAAGCCATTGTACTAACAGAGACTGGAAGCATCAAACCCCAAAATGCAGATGAATGGAATATTGTATTAAATGAATTGACCGGCACCATTGTACCCTGAGGCAATGCTACTTTAGGGGCATGCTCATCGAAACTAATATCGAATGCTTCCAGCTCCGATTTCCTAGTAAAGTAAAAAACTGAATCCACATCAGGTAGCCCATTTGAAATCCCTTGCTGTATAAACTGTTTCCCACCAAAAATTTCAGTATAAAACTTCTCATGCTCAATATCACCCACATTTTCTAAGGGCAAACCCCTCGGCCATATGGATCGTTGTCCAAAATGTATATAAGGGTTAACAACAGTCCTATTGGGATTCTCATGACTATATTGCAAGATAACCTCCTGTCTAGCACCCTCACCAACCAACTCGACATCAAAATACTTCCCTATATCATTATCAATCACATCACCTCGATCATCAACATCATAAATCTTTTGAGCACCATGTTGAATCGCAAACAAATAGCCAACTGTTTTTCGAACATACGAATCATAAGGCATGTAATCAACCACTCTAAATCCCAACTGTGCTTGCATTTCCATTGACAAATAAATAGCACCTATTAAAGGAAACATATTAAATTAATATATATATATATATATATATATAAAGAACAACAAACACCCAATATCCTAGACAGTTTCATCTTTTATTATCCTAGACAATTTCATCTTTTATTACAGGAGCATCAATATTGAACAAATACAAACTAATGAAATTTTCAAATGCAAGGGAAAGCATCAATCCCATCAAAAGCTGATCAGGTAACTTATGAGAACTTTAATAACTAATGCAATATATCCACATTCAGCAGAGCAAATAAGCTGAGCATTTAGAACTAAAGAATACCTTTCAATTTCCAATCTTGTGGAGTTCTCGAATTTCCAACTGCAAGCACTTGCCAACCTCTAATATTAGTCATTTTCCTCAACGAATCCGACGGATAATCTGACACAGAAACGACGATCCATTTCTCCGATCGAAAGCTTGAAAAAGGAGTCGTTTTATCAACAATGCGGTTGATAGAGTTCCAATTGACCTGTGGAAACCTGGGGTGGATTGAATGAGACTGAGTGGACTGAATACACAGCAGCGCCGCTGTGTCAGCGCCGGCAATGGAGTAGTTGCGGAGGAAGAACAAAGCGGCGACAGTAGTAACCAAGAGGAGAATTGTGAGGATCTTGTAGAGATTTTCCCAAGCCCATGTGGAGAAATCAAGATTCTTGTAGGAAACCGAAAAGGGTTCGTCTCTTGGTTGATGATTGTGGGGCTTTGCAGGCAAAATGCGATCTTGGACCAACATTTGGGCTTAATTTGATCCCTCCCAGGAAAGAAAAAAAAGACACACACAACACACAAAAAGCACAGAAGCAGTGGTGGCCTAGTTTTATTTATTTCTTGGGTCTTGTGTTGTTCAGCTGGTTTTCTTGCTTGGTCTAAAACATGCTAGTGTGTGTTTTGTGTGTGTGTGTGTGAGAGAGAGAGAGAGAGGGTTGGAGGAGGAGGAGGGGTAGCTGCCGACAAGAAATGGGAAGCTGGGGTGTGGTTTTAACTTGAGTTTGAATCCAACTGCTGATGTTGTGTGGTTTGGTAAGAAGTGATGACAGACAGAGGTGGGGAACGTGTCTGACAGCGTTTGTTAATAGATTCTTGGCCATTTTTGTTACTTCTGTTTTCTTTAGTAATTTTTCATGAATTTTCATTTTTTTTTTTTTTGCCCCTTTCCTTTCTTTTCCTTGTTTGATTTTATTGATTTGGAATTGATTAGGGGATCTGGACATATCACCTAACATCCAACTACGAGGAAAGGAAGGTTAAGGGGTTGCAATTGCATATTATAAGACAGCCCACTATTGTCTTTTCTTTTTTACTTGTGTTTCTTATTATTCTTATTTTTCATCTTCATATTTTAGATACCATATAATTATATCAAATTAATTTGGTTATTTGCTAACTTGAGACCAAAAAGGCTAATTAATAGAGTTATAATCATAGAATCATACTAAATACTCTTTTTTATAATTTTGGAAAACCCTATATTTAGTTCATAAGTCGAACTAGAGTAGACTCATAACAGTAGTTGTAAACTATCTACTTTTATTATGAAGGAACTATAATTTAATTGAGGATTTGGTGGATTATAGTGACGAGCTCGACATTTAAATAGTAGCAATGATTTATATCGGATATTTAATATGAAATTTTTTTAAAATAAAAATAATTATTTAAAACGGACATTTCACATGAAAATTCTGATGATTACCTCTAAAAATGTTGCCATTTACTATTTTTCGAAAAACTACAAGATTTTTCTAAAAGTAAAATTCAAAATCATTAAATTGATTAATTTTCTTAAAAGATTATTTTATTCCAAACACAAGAATTTGGGCCTTCATCAATACATCACCAAGGTAAATCCAACTCCCAAATTCATTTGGCCCCAAAATACATGATTTATACCGAACATCCATTCGAGTAGACCTGACAAAAATTTACCCAAACTCACGGGTACCCAAAAAAATGCGGATAATGGGTTTCATTCTTTCTACTCAATAAAATGCAGGTAATTTTATTCGTGGGTAAAATTACCCACTGTTTTTTGGTTCAACTTGCGGGTACCCATGGGTAACTCATAAATAATTATTTATATTTTATTTTAATTTTTCAGTAATTTTTGCAATTATTTTGGAATGTGTAACACTTTTTTTTGTTAATGATATCAACAATATTTAAGTGGTATTTAAATTTTTAGTTCAAAAAAACTTCCGATATATAATAAAATTTAAATTTAAATTTTGAAATGTAATATAATTTAAACTTAATATATGTTTAAATATTTAATTTGTAGTTTTCAAACTAAAAAATTTGACATGCTTTAAAATATTTGTTCAAGATAATAATTGAAATTTGTAGCCTCTTTTATTAATTTTATAGGTAACATTTAAATAACATTATGTAAATTGAATTTTTTTTAAAATATAAAATAAATAAATAAAGTATTACGGGTATCCATGGGTTATTCATTATTTGTAGTTATGGGTAATGGGTCAACTATCTCATATCTAATAAAAAACGGATAATTTTATCAATGAATGAATTTACCCAATTTAATTTTATCTGTAATTAGATTACCCACGGATACCCATTTGCCAAGTCTACATGCGAGGATTCTTAATTGTCGTGCGTTGCATTGATAGCCGAATTCCTAGGTAATAGATTTTTATTAAAGCAAAACTGAAAGAAAATCATTAATTAATTAATTTACTCAAAAAATCATTTTATTCCAAACACAAGAATTTGGGCCTTCATCAATATATTTTCTTTGGAAAATCCAACTATGGCTGTCAATGAGTGGATAAATCGTATTCTAATACAAATTTCAATTATTAAAATTCATATTAGAATTTAATCTACTATCTTATGGAATCTTTATTCTGTACTATATTCGAATCCAATAGATATTCAAAATTCAATAAAAAAATTTGATCCGATTTGATATCTCTTCTTTTTCCTTTCCTTTTCCTTTTGAATTATATAAAAATATTGTATTTATAAAGTAAATTTATGCCATATATAAATTTTTAATAATTTTTTATTATAAATCAATTCAAAAGTTAAATATTTGATGGGCTATTATATATTATTATATTCAACATTTTATTAATATCTCTATTATTTTTTAGGCTAAAGACTTAATATTAATACCATCATATTGATGTTAAAATATATATTTGATCAATATAATATATAGATTTTATTTACAATCTTTATTAATATTATATATAAGAGCATCAATTTAATAAAAAATTATTAAATTTTGAATTTGGATTTTCAACATATTGAATTACGTAATTATATATTTTATTTATTTATTTTAAATTATGAATATTTATAATTGGATATGATTTATTAGATATTTTAATCGAATAAAAATCTTAAATTTCAAATTAAACTCAGATTAATCTAAATCCAAGGCCCAAATTCATTTGGGCCTCCAACAATATGGCCTAAAATTCACTCTAAACAGACGGCCCAATAATTGATTAAATGGAACACGTGGTCTTTTCCCATTGGCTCTCACATATATAAAAGTAACCATACATTTAATAAGCTGTTAATATATAAGAACAACAATTTAACAGCGAAACGTTTCTCTTTTCAGTAAAACCAAAAAAAGAAACCCGAAATTTGAAATGCTCCCGCCAATTTCAAATACAAATATGGTTGAGGAAACAGTGGAAGCTTCATTTCCTTCAGACTTGGAACGCACCATCGCCTCAGCGCTCCTCCTCCTATCCTCTGCTCCTGCCAAGTAAGAGTTTCATCACTATTCAACTCACGTTTTATTTGTTTTACAGTCGTTATAATTGAATTATCTTCGTCAATTGTACAATTTCTGGTTTTCTTTTTTATTTGTTTAATTTTTTGCAGAGAAGGGAGCAATAACAGCTGCAGTCCAGAAAGCTTCGAGAGTTCTGGATTTTCCGCTTCTAAATCGAGCGGAGGATCGTCGATCGCGGAGGCGAGTGTTGATGAAGAATCATTGCGTGGTCAGCAGCTGACAGTGGTTGCATTTGTGTCTGAGGTCCATGAGCTGAAGCTCAAGGTGATCCGCTGACCTCTTGTTGCTTTGCTTTTGCAGAGATCTCAATTGTCATTGGTTTTTTCTGTCTGAATCTGATGTTTGTTTTGTGATTTGATTGTGATAATGTGATTTCAATCAAGATGTTCCTACTGTGTGTTGGATATGCAGCTATATTATGGTTTTCGTTATTTTAGTTTTATTTGATTTTATGTGATGGAACTGAGTTTGATGCTCTGTTGAGAGTCCACTTTACTGCTAAGCTGATTGAGATTAAAGAGTTACTTCCCGTCTTTTCCTCCTCTTCTTCTGCTTCTTCTTCTTCTTCTTCTTATTCTTTTTTTGGTTTTGTTTTATTAGATGAAGCTTAAGGTGATTGGCTGATTGCTTTTTCCGGAGCTTCTGCATTAGTCTCAATTGTAAATTATTTTTTGGATTTCTATTTGCATTAGTCGTGATGGATCAATCTGTTCATTTCTCTTGTGTGTTTAGCTATATATATAGATAGATGGATGGATAGACAGATGCATGTGTGTGTGTGTGGGTGTGATGTTTTTCAATATTATGTGATAATGAGATCTAACTGCATGTAAAGATGCAGATTCAAAATCACATGTGAACTGCTTGTTTTCTAAGTTGAATAACACCAATAACTACTCTCTGTTTCTCAAATCTTCAGAATCAATAATTGATTTATATTTATTTTATTCAAGTCTTCGTTTAGCTTATGAGATCGCTTATAAGTCAAATGATGTTTTACTTTGTAAAGATTTTATCATGTGTCATCTGTTCTGTTTTTTGCATTTAAATCTGGTTTTATGTTTGAGTTTTTATTCTAATGTAGATCTATAGACTGATGGATCTCTGTATGAGTGTTTTGAGCTTATAGCATTTCATTGGCTTGTTTTTGTTGCTTAAGTTCTAATTTGCTTATATCTATTGGGCAATCATATTTGTATCTCAAATCTGCTGCTTATTTGTGAGTTTGGTTGTAATAATATTAGGAAGTTTCCAAATATGCATCTTACAAATTATTTATTACCCTGCAGTGTTAGTTTGCTGCACTCACAAGTAGTTAATGAAGTTTTGTGATATGTGATTTACTGGTAATGAAGAAGGCTTACGTACTGAAATCTGAATTTCAATTCGTGTTGTGTCCCTAATATGATTGCAAATTTACTTCAATTAAGTTCAAGTAGCGCATTTATTTAAAATTAGTATCTCAATAATTGATGCTTGCCTTGATTCAAAAACTTAATAGAAATGGTCTTGTTTGCTTTCTTGGACCACTCCAAATCTCAGATAGTGCGGAAGAAACGCTCAAAAAGCATCTTCATCTCCAATGGCAAGAAACTGAAAACCAGCAAGCCAGAGCCCAGCTCTGCCCCCGCATCAACTGAGAGTGTTTCCGAAATAACAAACACTGAGGCTTTGTCTTGCCAATCCAGTAACTCCAGTGGACAAAGTTTTAGTAACAAAACTAATGCAGCTGATAAGCTGAGAAAGCCAGTTATTCCCGGTCACATGGGACACAGAGCTGAGGCCATTCTGAGGGTTCTGTCCAATGGAAGCGCTTCAGAGGTGACGATTCGTAAGTTGCTTGGTGATAGCCCTTCCACCAGCAAAGCCTTGAGAATGTAAGTACCATCAGTCACAGTCTCTTATGCCACAGTCGCACTATCACATACTTTCTGCACTTAAAGACTCAAATGTTGGAATTGTATGAATTTTTTGCAGAGTCTATATTAAAATGCATGCGTGTAAACATGACTGCTCCGCAAAAATTGATAGCAGTATCTCAGAACAGATGCTATAATAATTGAACATGGATTACACCCCCTCTGCATTATGAGAATTCTGAAAATTTGATCATTCCTTCTTTCCATTTGCCTTACTATGGCAAATTGATTAGTTTGGCATGATCTTATACTTGTATAATTATGACGGTTTTTCCCATGCAACACATTGGGCTAAAAGGTGGGAGGAAGCTCTACTAAAATTGAAGCTCAGAGCCCATATTAGAACTCATTTGCATGAATATCTAGTTTGAGTCAGTAATATGCTACAATTCTGATTAATTCAGAATGACATCCTGTTTCAGTTGAAGAGGTAAGATCTTATTTTAAGAATTGAACTCTAATCATTTTCTCAGCCAGTGTTATCTCCGATACCCAGTGGTGATCAGCGGCATAAGATTGTGTCGTTTGGCATGAATTTTTATTGTAAGGCATTGAATATTATTCCAGTCCTGACTAAATCCGGCGATGAACAGGTTACTGAAGCTGCAGCAGGTGAAGAGATTTGGAGGTGGAGGTCGCAGAGATCCTTATATTTACATGGTAATAATACTAGAACATGGCTTCAATTCACTGCTCATATAGAGAAAACAAACTATTAACGCGTAATCACACCTCGATAAAAAACTGATTTTGTTAATTTTCACTTATACTATCATTGATGTATAATTATTATTGATTTGCCTTATTGTTTCTGCAGATAGCATCATAAGTTACCCAAACGGACCAAGTTATAAGTTCAGTCCAGGATAACAAACGAATAACTCCATTTATTACCTAGTTATAGGCATAGTTTGCTGTGATAGCATATTATGTATATCATTAATGTGTGGTGGCTCAACAGAATTGATTCATAACTTTGCATTAAGCTGTGAACCTTTGTGGTTTAATGATTTCAATAAAAAAAGGAAAAAAAATAACAGATTAACTATACAAATAAATAACTTTTAGGAAGTGTCACCTTTCCTTAATTGTAATTGTGTTACCAAAATTTTGATATCAGCAAGTTGGTTATGCGTGAGTCTCTCAATTTTCTTCTTTACCCATAGATAATTGCAGCCTAAGTTCTCAAAAAATTGACTTTCTCTACCAGTTTAGTTTTTATAGCCCTAAATTGGTGATTGCTGATTGAGATCGAAGGTTGCTGAATCAGTGAGGCTAAATTATCGTCTTACGTGGCATTCTTCATGTGACCGCCTCTTAAATTAATTGATTTTTTTGGTCAAACTCTCCTTTTTATATGTAATATTAAAACGAATATGTATGCATGTAATTAATATTTTAACAAAAATAAACAAATTGAATGATTTTATCCCCCCAAAATTAATAAATCTAAAATCTAGTACACTATATTAAGTTTATTAGCTTTTTTTTCCGTGATGGGATTTCAAGTATTGATATTGTTGGAAAAGTAATAAATGCTTTTAATTCCCATATAAATGAAAAAGGAATTCCCAACCTTCAAGATAACTTAAGGAAGGTGCAGTTTCAATTTAATAAAAACTCAAATAGAGAATGGTTTTAAAAATTTTCAATTCTAGAGAAACTATCTTCCTTATTACAAATATTTTTATTTTATAATTATTTGATAAATCTATATAACAGTGCCATAATATATATATTTGTATAAATCATATATTATTAAATACATTAAGTCCATACAAAACATTACGAAATAAACAAATAAATGTACGAATCTATATATGTGTGTTTAAATTGCATGTCTAATATTTCATTTTGCTCGAAATTTAATTAATTATATTTATATTCATAAGTACACACTTGTACATACATATAATTTAATAAAAGTTAATTTTCTATAAGCTCGGTATGCATAACACTTGAATATTAATTTTACTAATGACAATATATCTTGCATTAAATATAGCAGATATCCGTATACTTTTATATGCAAATATAAGATAATGATTATAGAACTGTATAAAAATAATATCTCAATGTTTACACATATACCAATGTATTTATTTAATTATATCTTTCTCTATAAAATGAATATCAATATCAAATATTATACTAGCTCTATATGAAATATTCACAGTATTTCAAGCATTTTATAGATGGATAATTGTTAATTAATATTTATTTGTAAACACAATATGTGTAACATGTACTATGCATTATATATTGCTAAATGCTAATATCTATTATATGTTGTAAACATACAATTTTTATATGAAATATGGAAATTTTTTTTTATGATATTATATTAAATATCTAAATGTATCCAAACATCAAAATAAAACATTGTTACATATTAAACTTAATATTAAAAATAATATTTCTTACGTGAATATTATTTAAATTATTTATTCAATTTCTTTCCACTCCTATCACTTAGTACCAACAAATATACGAAATGGAAAAGATTAAGAAATTGTGATTCAATTCCTTTCTTATTCTTTCAACATAGAAATCATAAAATATATTATGTTAATATCATTTTTTTTTTCATCTTTATTTCTTTCCCATTCAAAGTCATTTCCATGTACAAACCATCCCCTATAGTAAAAAAAATTAAATACCCCCATTTATATTGAAACGGTTAAATATAGCAACATAATCACGTACATACCTCTTATATTTCAAAAGGTTCAAAAAAAGAAATACAAATTCATGGATGACCAATTTCAAAATCACAACACATTTCATATCAAAATTGAATCCCCTACCATAAAAGCAATTACTCTTTTGAGATGAAATCAGTATAATCCAATTAACTCAATCAAACAAAATATTCAAAAGGGATTTCATAAATTAAAGAACAAAATCTCCCAAAACATCAAACCCTGATTTCAACATTTTCTTTATAAACCCAAACCCTTCTCACAACCAAAAATTCCAAAAAAAAAATAAAAAATGGCCCCCTTTTCTTCTTCTTCCTCTTCCTCCCCACTAACCCTTCTCCTTCTCTACACAGTTCTATTTGCAGCCCCAACCACAAGTTACCCTTTGGGCAACATCTGCAGACAGACAAAGGATCCCAATTTCTGCCGCATAGTTTTGGGCCCGGACACCAATGCAAGTCTGCAAGAACTTGAACAAAAAATCATTGATGCAACACTTTCAGATGCCACAATAACAAGTTCCAAGATTCAGTCCCTTTTGTCCAAAACAAATGACCCAAATCTGAAGGTAGTTTATAGCCTGTGTTCCAATTACTACAGTGCTGCAATTAGTGTCCTTAGTACAGCAAAAGAGAAGCTGAAGTCAGGCCAATATGGCGATTTGAATGGTGCAGCAAGTACTGTTTCAAAGGATGCTGCTTCTTGCAAGCAGACCTTTAGTTTTGCACCCAATCAGCCTATTCCCATTGCTGGTGACAATGATAATCTTGATCTTCTTAGCAACATTTTTGTTGTCGTTTCGAGGGTTCTTTCAGGTTCTTAATAATATATATATATATATATATATGTCGGGGTCAAGATCAAGATCAGTATCCTTTCGACTTTGTTTGATTTTGTTTTGAAATATTTCAAGTAATGTATTTTGAATGAAAAACTAATGTTTGTGGGATGTGCAATAAATAAAGAGCACGTTTGGTTTCATTTTTTGGTTGATATTCTTTTATAGATGTTATTTTATGTAATTTTTTATTTGATTAACGGCTTCCACGAGCTTTTATGCTGTTACATATTTTATTATAATACTATAGTAATTAAAAGTTACGTATTTGTATTAAAATAATAATTGAAAAATATAAAATACTTATTTTTATTGATGTAATAATTTGGAGAAAAGATATTATAGGATAAGGCTGTTGTAATATCTCCAAGTTTTAAGAGATGAGAGTCAAAAGTAATTTCAATTAGTGTTCTTCTAAGATTGCTTTTTTCCAAAATGGAATCATGTAGTTCTCATGCTAATTAAATTTCTTATTATTCAAACTAACCGGCCTTGTCAAATCATTTTTGGATCAAGTTCTAACACACACACACACACACACACAAAATCCCTATCCTTTATTATTCCCCAACTACTGTATAAGAATCAAATTCACAATCAATTTATTTACAAAGCTATAGTTAGGTTGGATTTTTTAAGTTATCTCATGATAATTTATTATATAATAATTTATATAATTTTTTATTATTGTAGTATAATTTAGCTGGCATGATAAATAAATTCATAAAGATGATAGGTTAATTTATCATAATAATTGTATATATAAATATAGGCTTTTGATATTAATGCAGGTTTAAGTATTTATTGTACCCACCTAACGAAATGAAGGATAATATTGAATAAAAATATTGTATTCCACCTTATCATTTCAACCAAATTAGCCTACATATGATAAATATTGAAAATTATAATAACAGTTAAAAGAGTAAATGAATGTCTATGAAATTTTAGTTCACATATTGAGAGTGCCAAAATTGCTAATTCGGATAAATATGTTATGTGTTTGGTTATCTTGATCAATTCCAAAGTTGAAAATTTTATATCCTTCAATTGAAAAAAAATGGAATGAAGAAAGGGGTTGATAGGTCGAACTTGTCGAGTTCAAGTTAAAATAGTGCAGACGAGATAGGAATAATAGAAATGAAAATAAAACTAAACAAGGCCTAATGGAAATGAAAATAACTAGTCGAGTTTGAGTTAAAATATATTTCATCCAAATATAAATTCATTTTTAACTCATTTCTACTAATCAAGGGCTTGTTCTTTTGCGTTTTGGGAAAAATATTTCCAACTCCAAAAAAATTCCAAAATACAGTCACCTTCCTCAATCTATCTTCCAAAACAATACAATTTTTTTTCCTAAAAAACCTCACAATTCACTCAAAAAAGCCTTACATCCTCAAAAGCATATCTATCCTCTCATTTTCTCACTACATCTTTCGCATCATTCATTCATTTATCACTCTCTCATTTCACTCATATATATATATATATTTACATATATGAAAAAAATTAAAATTTTACTACTTATAAAATTTTAAAACCTAATGTTTACAAATTTAATTAAACTAATCGTCGAGAAAATTAATTAAATTTAATAAAAAATTTATTTACAAAATACGGTATTAAATTAATTAAATTACTTATTAATTAAATAATATGTTAATTATATTTAATATTTAATGTATTAATTAAATATTATATTTATTCATTTGATAAATAATTAAAAATATTTTAATTTGATATAATAAATAAATTAATCTTCTTCAAAAAAATAATCTTCATTAAATATTAATATTCGTATTTATTTAAAATTATTATAAAAAATTAATTATAGTGTGATATTTATTTAATAATCTATTAAGTTTAATAAATTAATAATATTAATACAATTAAAACAATTATCAAGAAAATTAATTAAAAATAAGTAAAAAAAATTTGATTGTTACTAAGTAACTTATTTATTAAATAATGTATTAATTGAATAATGAGTTAAAGTAAATAAATAACTTATTAATTAAATTAAATTAATTTATTTAATTATTTAAATAACATGTTATGTATATATTAATTATGTTTCATATTTAACGTATAATTAAATATTATGCTTATTTATTTAATAAATAATTTAAGATGATTTAGTTTCGTGTAATATAAAATTATTTATTTTTTTAATTTGATGAATCGTTATTAAGTCTTATAGATATATGTGTATATTATTTTATTTAAATAACTAACTAAATTTTAATTTATACATAAATTATAAATAATAAATAGTTAAATAATTATATTTTAAGAATAAATAATAATTAGTTTATATTAATGTACAATAATTAATTTTTTTATATATAAGTCAATATCAACAATTATGATATAATTATGATATTAACTGATTTTTTATAATTAAGATATAATTATAATTTCATAAATAATGAATATTTATTAATAAATTCAAAAAAATATAAATTTTAAAATAAAACACCAATTGAATTATTTACACATCATTTTATTACAATAATATATCAATTATTACATATATATACGTACACATCATCCAACTATAAATATATATTCATAATATATTATACAAAAAAATTACTTTCATCCTACAAACCTAACAAAAAATCAATTAATTTGACATCAACAGTAAAGTTTGTCTCCTCTCAAAACAAAAACAAACGAACAGTTCATCCTCAAATTATTTTTTATATTTTTTCAAAATAAACAAAAAAATATTTGGCATATTCTCCAAATTTTCTTCTAAAAACTCAATCTCCCAAACTTTTTTTTCTAAAAAATGGCCAAAATGTAAAAGAACAAGCCCTAAGTTTTCAAATTTTAAAAATAATAGAAATAAAAATAAAACCAAATGGTACCTAAATTTTTCTTTCTTTAATATTTTCCTTATCAATTAAACAATAAAAAATATTTTTCTTATATTTTCTTTTCTTTTTTCCACTAAAATCCTTGAATCAAACAGAGTGAAAGTGTCTAAAGGAAAATAAATATTAATTCGTTATTATTTATTTGTTAATAATTTAATATAATAAAATATTTTATTGATTCAGGATTTGTTTGCTTAGGTATATATGATTGGATAAGATACATGTACTAATGATACATAAATTAGAAATAGTATCCAATACCATATAATCTATTATTTACTTTGATTTTAAAAATTAGTGATATTCCACACTTAATACTATATAATGTTTGATTGATAATATTGTTTAATGTGATTATATTTTATAATATTCAAAATATCTTAATTTTTAAAAAAATAATTTTTCAAAATATTACTACAGAATTTGGTGAAATGTATTAATATTAGGGTTTTGGTAAAAATAATTTTTTCATTTTTTATAATTTTAGATTTAAAATGATAAAAAATTAATCAAATTGGCCCAATCCATAAATTAGCTTGACGAATAATACCATGTTGGGTCATAAAAATATGAAACAAACAAAAAATAAAATTTATAAATATATTTATCATATATTATCACATGAAACAAACAAATGATTCCTGAAAAAAGAATAATCAATTACTACCTTCTTAAATCCAATTTGCAAAATATGAAATAAAAGAAACAAATTTGCCCATCAATAAAGAAACGTAGAGCAAAAATTTGTACGGAGAAGCTGTCGCTTGTTGTCGTGTTGCCTTCACTGATCATGATTCAATCACCTTTTCTTTTTCTGTTTCTTTTTCTTTTTTTCTTGAATTATTTTTTTTTCACTGATTATGATTGGATTCAACTTTACTTTTCATTTCAATTATTAATATTTAAAGAAGAAGAAGAAGAAGAAGAAGAAGAAGAAGAAGATACAATGGGCCAACAAATTTAACACCAAAAATGACAAAGAAAAGGAAATTTAACGTTGATTTTCATGGCGAGAGGAGATAGATTTTACTGTACAATCGGCTCTGCAAATTGGGCAAGAAGAATGCGAAACCAGCCACCGCTTGATGCACTGGACGTGGAATCCATGGCTACACGTCTCCAGAACTCTAATTCTCTCACCAATTGCAAACTCCGACAAGCAGATTGTGCACTCCGCCTCCGCCCCCGCCAGCTTCATCCCTTCCGAATAAATCAACGCCGGAATTTCCTCCTCCTGCTCGGCGGCGGCGCAGTCGAGCTCCGCCTTTCTGTTCGGTGGGGATCGGAACTGGCGCCGCCTCACGCAGTGCAGTCGTATGATGTAGCGAATGGCGGCGTTGAATGCCAGGACGCAGATTAAGGTGCAGAAGAGGAAGATGAGGACTAAGGCCGTGTTTGTCTTGAAATCTTTGGAATTGGTGTACGGCCACCACGGACACTTGTGGACGTCGCATTTGGCTGCTGTGGACGACGGCGGTGGCGCGGCGAGTGTGGAGGTGGTAGCCGGTGGCGATAAGTGGACGAGAAATTCAGCCTTCGCCGCCGTGGGTCCTGCTGCCACAGAAGGTACCTGTCTCATTTTCCCTTATCTTTTTGGGTTTCTTTTTCTGAAGCTAAGCTTGTATTCAACTTTTTATCTTTATTCCCACTCTTTGTTTTTTGTTGGCTTTTTGATGGTGAGGATGTAGAAATTCAGAGAATTTGATTGAAGATTACGCCGTGTAGGGTGGGGTGGCGTGGGCGTAGGGGTGGTTTGAGGGGTTCAAATTACCTATTATATGGTCCACCACTCTAAAATATTGAAATTTTAATATTATTTGCGTTTATTTACACGACTCATATTCAATTCAATTATAATTCAAATTCAATTCATATAATATTTATTAATGATTGATGTATTTCACATGATAGGTAGATGTATATACTAATTTCCTATCGATTCTTACAAAATAATTAACTGGTATGAATTTATTACTTTTATGTTAAAAGAATAACCTCTATCATCTTTTTAATTTATATTTACTTGATTCTCGAAATAATTTTGTTACTGATGACGATCAATTTTAACTTTTTTCATTTTATATTAGTACTTACTACCTCATATTCTTGTACAGAATTTTTTTGACCGGTGAAAAACTACTTCTAGAAATAATTTAATCATAAAAAAAGATGTATTTGAATTTATGTTGCTTCTCATAGATGCATCTCGCATGAATATTTAAAATAAAGTAAAATGAAACATAAATTAAGATAAAAGGTTCAAACAGAACTAGGTAGGTTCAATGGTCACCACGACGAAATAAAAATACGTGTATGTATGTTGTCATTAATAGCTTAATTTTCTTGTATAAATTAATCACATGGTGAGAATATATACACTTATTTTATTCTTAATTTAAAGTTCATCCAAATCCGACCTGAATTTCTTGTGAACTCATAAAAAAGAAAGGGGGAAGTAGAAAAGATGGAAATAGGAAATGTGGGAATTTAAAGAAATGGAGGAAAGAATGTGATAAAGTGATATTCATAGCTTGATGTAAGAGTAGGAAAAAGTAGAATATTTTATGCTTGATGTCTCTTAATTCACAAGATTTTACCTTTGCTTTATGAGCCAATATTTGATTCGTTTATAGTGGGAAGTGGAACAAATATTTCTTAACATTTCTAACACAATAGAGGCAACCTAGCCAGGAATCCTTCAATAATGTTGCTAGTTCCATGTGAAATTATTGGGCATCAAAAAGTGGAAGCCACTAAAGTTGCTTATCTTTATGCTAATCCTTCTTTAGTGGCACTCTTGTCTTGATCTTCCTTTGGATCATCTCAATTTTTTTTAAGTACTATAAAAAGTGAGATATAGTTAGATCGAATGTCCCTCGTTAATGCTAGTGCGATGCTGCATAATTTCTTTTTTATTTGTAATTTTAATCCATGTTGGGGGCCTCATTATTTGTATAATTATTGTGATCGGTAAAATTAAAAGATAAATAGAATTTACTATTACGTGGAATTTATAAGAACAAGCTTTTAAGGCCTCTTTGGCCGTCTCCTAAGAGCCCAATTGGATATATTTTTATTTTCTATTTTCATGATTTTTAAAATTTTAAAAAATAGTTAGAGAAAGTGGGTTTAAAACGAATTTGTATTTGAATAGATTGTTTGAAAAATAATTATTGTATATGATTCAATATGTTGTAGGTGGAAGTGGATAATAATAAAAATAGAGAGAGATAATAAATATATGTTATTTAAAATTATGTTTTGAGATATAACAGAGTTGTAATTTTGATAAAAATATAAAGAAATTGGTGATAATTTATTTTCAAATAGTAAAGATGATAGAAAATGGATTAAAAACAAATCCAAACATGTGGCACGTGTATTTCGATCTTTGAGATTGAGCTTGTCTGATTGACATAAATGAATGAATATTTAATTGAATGAATCTATATAAATTCATAAATAAAATAATTTTTTTTAACACACAACGTAAGTAAGTAAAAGAGTCGTTATATTTAAGATTAAACGAAAAATGAGCCAATTCGAGCAGTATGGTTTCCAACCCATATTTTTTAATCATTGGACCTCACTCCAACTTAATCCACCCAAAATTGTGTACGGATTAACAGCAAAGTTTCATTGTCAAAGAATGATTCAGAGTTGATCTATTAATTACCTGATTGATCCCCACTAAATTCATAATTCATTGCTATCCACATGTTTTTGCTTCTTTTTCCCCATTAAAAAAAAAGAAAAAAGAAAAACTCTTTTTTGTCTTTAGGACACACTAGGGTCCAAAATGACGTTGTTAGAATCCCACAATCTTCCAGTTTGATCTGTTGTCAGGTAGACAAGAGAAGAAGATTATTCTGGAATTGCTGAGAGCACACCAGATGTGTTAAGTGCCTGAGTGCCCTCTATGGGAGGTAACTGAAATAGGAGCAAAGGGACATGCATTGTACTCGCAAGTCTATACTATTTAAGGCTGTCCAATTAGTTAGTTGGATGTTGGGGATTGTTTGATGGAGATGGAAACAAGTATAAGTGTACTTTGTTGAGACGTCTCGTATTTTGGTGTGATTCATGATACGAATAAATTTACGCTTTACGTAGCTTTAAATGGTATTAAATGTAATTTTTAATTGGTTAAAAATGAATTTTTTGTATATTTTGTGAGGATTAGAATTCAAAATATTTCAAGATAATTGAGGGAGAAAATAAAAAAAATCTAGCAAGGCATAATAGGTCATTTCTCATGTAATAAACTTTTAACGCCAATCCTACATTTTGTCTATGTAGATCGAGGAAAAAGGAGTTTGATGTGTATATAAGTGAAGCAAGGTGGTCTATCTCTTTTAAAAATACAATAAGGATTTTGCCATTGCAATATAGTTGGATTCTCCCCATCAATGTAGATGAATTATTAACTTCTCCTAATTTTCTCGTATTAGGCCATCACATTGTTTTACCAACACCAATTACACTTATTTGAGATGTAACCATTGACATAGCACGGTCGTTTGGTTTCATTTTCAAGGGGCATTTTATTTTTTGTTTGAAAATAAAAATTAGAAATCATCACTTTTTCACAACTTATTTCAAAAAAGTACATTTCTTCTTTTCAAAACTCTTTCTAAACCTACCTTATCATCCTACAACCATATTGATGCCAATATATATATATATATATATATGTAAAGCACCAATTGAAAGAATCAAAAGTAATCTTCCATTTTTTATGATAATAATCTGTCTTACAATTTTTTACAAAGTTTTTTACATGACTAAAGATCCCACTACCGAAGATCATAACTATCCACTAAGCCACTAACTATTTTGCAACAAATGAACCAATTAAAGATAGACACGTGTGACCCTATGCTCCTTTATTTTCGTTCATCTGTTGACTTGTTGAAACTAAAGTAAATTTGAGTACAACTCAGCTCTTCCTCTAAGTTCAGTTCAACTCATGTAAATACCTATACCCTTTCTTCTCTGTTAATGCATTCTGGGAATCCACATTGCTCAATATTGCCATACAACTTAGTTCAACTAGTTAATTCGGCTCGGCCAATTAGGACAACTCGGCTCAACAAATGTAATATTTGTCCCCAACTCTAATTACTGCGGCCCTAATGTGTGCTTTTAGCTTGGGCTATAATATCTATATCACATCTCCC
>JACGDI010005373.1:113669-165397 GCA_014898725.1 Jacaranda copaia
AAAAAAACTCTGTTTTGTCTTTAGGGGACACTAGAGTCCAAAATGATGTTGTTAGAATCCCATGATCTTCCAATTTGATCAGTTATCAGGTAGACAAGAGAACAAGATTATCCGAGAATTGCTGAGAGCACACCAGATGGATGAAGTGCCTGAGTGCCCTCTATGGGAGGTAACTGAAGTAGGAGCAAAGGGACATGCATTTTAACAACACCAATTACACTTGTTTGAGATGTAACCATTGACATAGGTAAGGGCAGTTTGGTTTCATTTTCGAAGGACATTTTCATTTCCATTTGACAATGAAAACCGGAAATCATCACTTTCTCACAAGCTTATTTGGGAAAAAGTATGTTTTTTCTTCTAAAAACTCGTTTTGAATCTATTATATTATCCTACTACCACATAAATCAAATTTAAATTTGATTTGACATAAAATGCATACTATCATTTTAAAATTAATAAAATATACATTATTTTAAAAAAATAAATCTTTTTTAACATAAAAGTTTATAAATCAACTTACAGCCCACTTGTTTTCATTTTCTACACTCATTTTCATTTTCTAACTAACTTTTCACTATAAATTTTCACTAAAAAATGAAAATGGCTCCAGAAAATGAAACCAAACGGGCTCTAATTTTTCAGTCCTGTACATATTCTAATAATTTATTTCCAATATTTTATCCAAACACATTTTCATTTTCATTTCGAATTCATAACTAATTTTTCAACTTTTAAAAATGCATAGAAACTTGAAAATGTCTCTGAAAATAAAACCAAACCAGCCCAAACTCCCAATTTGAGACAGGAACCAGGGGACTCAACGCAGAATGTAACATAATTGATCATTTCTCTTGAGAAAAGTGTATGGATAAGAAGAACCCAAAAGAGCTAATTCACCAGCAATAGTACTTAAAATCCCAGTAACTTCTTCATTTCCTTTACCAATTTTTGAAAGAAAAACAAGCTGTTGAACTCAAGAATCTAAAATCAAGAACATTTAAAGTAGTTTATGGAACTATGATTTCCTCACTAAACTAAGCTCTAACTGGAACAACCTTAACATCATCCAAAACAGGGCCACAGACAAAACCAAAATCATGCAACGCCGTATGATAAAACGGACTGTAGAATCTAATCCTAGTCCTCTCCGAAACGGCACTAAACCTGAAACTTGCATTCTTGAACCAGCCCTTTCCATGGGATGTGAATGGAACTTTCACACTCCTCCTACCGGCAAAAGCTTCTACAGTCATCGTACCATTGCAGCCATTCTTGGCGTCTCCAACGGTGAATGTGAGATTGTACCATTTGTTGGGCACTGTCCTGAGGATTTGTGCAATGGCTGTTTCTCTGCCTCCCACGAACTCTATTGCTGCAAGGCCGGAAGCCACATTGAAATGCTTTGAATCGATGTATTTCACCGGCTTGATGGACTCTACAATCCATCCTGGGATTGGTGAGTACAAGTCTTGGTGCTTGGGGAGGATGAGGATGCCAGTGGAGAAGTTCTTGAAGATGTGAGGGCCGATCTCGAAGCCTCCATTTTTCACCAAATTCCCTGGGATTATTATGATCACGTGGAGATGGATGGTTAGTCATTTTGGCACTTTGAATGGCAAGATCTTGAAGGATTGGAGAGTAAATGTGTGGAATATAAACTAATCATACGACAAATATAATTCACTCATCAAACAGAGTGTAGTTTTTTGAACAAGGTCAAATGCTGCACTAGGACAAGGATGGATGGGATTGTAGACATATAAAAGACTGGATTAATATATGATGGTAGTCCTACATATTTTGTCCTAAAAATTCTTCACGTACAATGTTTATCACAAAAATACCCTCAATTAAAGAATGTTTACAAAGGAAAGTCCATATGGATCATATCCCATCATTCTGGACCCATGTTGAACACTTAAGCAATGCATACTAGACCGTTAGATTCTATTTTTGTAGTAAACTCAAATTATACCACGTTACTCACTATCATTTTAGCTGGCGCCACTATAAATAGCTTTTGCCATACTTTTCAGTAATCTTTTATATACTACTCTTTTTGTTCCCAACACTTATTTCCATGCACCTTTCCATTGACTTAGGTATAGCATCCTGTAGCGACCCTGACCTATCTTTGTTTTCAAGATTGAATTGAGTCCGTCGACCTGGTATTGAGAATCCCCCTGAATACAAGAGAAAATCCCCACCACTCACTTCACATGTCAAAACAAGGGCTAACAAGCTGACAGACAGGTATTCAATAACTACTAGAAGCCAATGCAAAACGCCCATGTAAGACCTGACAACTTCCAATAGAACCTTATCAACTAACATGTAAAGAATCAAGGTTTATACTAGGATAGCAACAGTAGCTGACAGTTTAGATGTTGGACATTTCTAGTTTGAAGATTGCACCTTATGAGCATTTAAATTTCATTCTTACCTTTTGTGTATTTCAGAGGCAGCTGTTCCTTGATAGCAATGGCATCCAAAAGTGGTCCACAGGTAGGATCCTCTTGCATCCCAGGATTGTGGAAAGTAACCTTAACAACATTAGAACTTGCCTTAAAACTCCATCCATATGTATCCCCTCCATCACTGCTATACAGCGTCTGGATTGGGAGATTGCTCGACGTTCCAGGGACTGATACCCTCAGCACCTCATCCTGTGCACAGGTCCTGGTTGCCCCAAATGTGAGTGTGTAGATTGTGCCCGGTTTCAAATTCTTGACATATTGTGAGATGGAAGCTTCGTTGCCTAGCCGCACAGCGTGGACCCCACGAGGGACGGCGAAGTAGAAGCCGCCCGGCTGTGGCCCACCAGAGACGTACTCGACCATGCCGGAGATTTCCCAGTTGGGGAGAGAGTACTTGCCAATTATCACTGTCTTGTTCAGGTTTGATGCCTTTGGCCCTTGTTCAAAGTTTCCATTTTCCAGTAGTCCTATCATATCGCCAGTTTATGAAATGATGAGAAAGAAACATGGGGATGGTTATATCACACAGTTGAATCATGTGGAAGAGTAGTCCAAGGATCACTATTGGAACGACATTCACATTGTGTCAACATTGTGTCAACGAGTCCAATAAAAATCCTTTAATATTGTCATAAAGTGCAAAAAAAATTTAAGACGCGACATACATTATATATACATACAACCATACATAGAAGAATGTAATAAATAGCACTTTTTTCTAAATAAAAAACTTACTATCAAGAAGTGGGGGAACTCTTGCAGAAGCTAGACTGTGGCAAAGAAAGAGTATGGCTAGGAAAGGAAGAGTGGGATGAGCCATTGTTCCACAATCCACCGATAGAAGCAAAGAAAAGTAGAGAAGTCTCTTATCAAGTGGGATGGGATAAGAGTAGAGCTTATATATATAGTATAATCTTGAAGACTTACCAAAAAGTCTTAAAGTTGGAAGAAAAAAATTTAAAGAAATAGGCCATGTTATAGTGCCACTAAATTAGCCGTGAGTTGTGTTGGGCCGTCGCTGTTTTTCCTCTTCTTTTTATTGTGGAAATCAATGCTTTTCTTGTGCACAATTCCATATAAGATTGTTTGTTTCAACTCTCAACTTTTAGGTCTTCCATGGACTGCCGTGATTTGCTTAACTTGTGTTGAATTATTGATTTTAGTTTAAGCTTTTACATGTCTTTTGAAAATCTTGGAACACACTTCTTGCAAAGGCAATTATAGTCAAAGTATTATAGAGCAAAGACATCAAGTCTTGCCTTACGTTATAAGAGTTTCAGAACCTCAAAGCAATTTATAGCTGCTCATTTATCTATTTAGATGACTTTTCATAAGAATAGAATCGCCCGCTTCATGTTTCAGTCGAATAATACCTCACACAGCCAAGTCTACTTGGGGATAAATTTGCACATAATCAATAGTAAAAATTTAGTTTACTTATGATTTTTCCTTTTCAAAAAGCCTTTTTGGGCGCATAAAATTAAATTCTCCCACCTCAAAACAATACCCCGTGGAGTTGATTTTTTCATATTTGATGATAATTTCGAGCATCATCACTAGTAAAAATTTAATTTACTTATCATTTTCATTCTCCTATGAGCCTCTCCGAATACATAATTTAATAATGGCATGGCTGAATATATCTTTTTGTTGCATAACTAGCTCGTGATATATAGTCCTTTTCTATATCATCTTATCACTATATAAAATAATATATTGTTTAAAAGAAATATCATCATTCCATCGAATATTCTGCTTTTATCTAGATACTCAAGTTCAAATATCTACGGATTCCCTATTTGCTTACTGGCTTTATATAATTTAGAAAAAAACTAATTTTCTACAAACTTCTTATTTATATCTCTCATTAAAAGATGTTATTTGATAATATCTATTTAATAAATTCTCAATTAATTTGAACAAACATTCAAATATTTAAATATCTATCCTTCATTCATTTACGAAGGTACTCTTAATCATCATAAAAAATACACGAACATGTACAACAATGGTTTTTGTTTTCTCCTTTTCTTTTCAAACTAAGGCCCATCATCATTATTTACCAATATAAATACATCCACAAATAACGGGAAAAATGACAAATAGAGAAGGAATTATGTATTCTTTTCACAATAAAAATATTACGATGGCATGGCATAGATAAGTAAATTTCTATTGCTTGCTAATAAAATATAGCAAAAATTATCAAAAATGGAGAAAAAAATAATTGTGAATAAAATATACAAACTAATCAATAATTAACCAAATAAATAAATAAACCACCAATCACGATAGTTAGTAAGATTCGAAGAATTAATTTCACACCTTTTCCTAATATATATGTACTTTGGTACGGCCTGCAGGATCCTGCTGTTACACGTGCCCATAAATATTGTTGCACCGTCCATCTTCAGGCCAATTATTTGACCTTTTTGTCAACAAAATATTTTATTTTTATTATATTTCAATTTAAATGTCTTTTATTATATTTTATTATATTTGTCTTTCAATGAACCTGGGTAATTTTGGGGTGCATGTTAAGTAATTAAGATAATTTTTTATTGTATTTAATCACATGATATGTTTAGTGCCCATTAAGACTTCCATAGCTATTTAATTTCATATTTTTCAAGTTGTGTTACTATATATAGATAGCATTAATTTTTTAAGATTGGTTGGTTTTGGCGGATAAAACATGAATTTATCTTTTTAATCATTTAATGTAGATATTATACATTTTTTTATTTAAATAAAATCATTTTGATTCTTTAACTATCATATATGAAACTCGAATTTGTAATCAATTTGCTTGTTTTTATACATGCTTAATTGACAAAAGTAGAAATGATAAGCTTTGTTTTGTTTAATTTTGCTATTCTATTTTCCAACTAGGAAAATGAAATCATACACTTGAATCATTTCTTAATGTTACTACCCACAAAATATTTTCAAAATAATTTTTTTTAATTCTTCAAACAAAAATAATCATTATGTGTATAAAAATATTTATCTTGTCATATTACAAATGTATATACATAAAAAAATTACTACAAAATGACATTTTACCTAAATAACTAGGCAAAAAAGTATTATTTGACATCCATAATATCAAGTATCTTCTCTTAAAATAAAATCAAAAATATTATTTTCTTTCAAAAATAATTTCTAACTATCCCCGAGAATAAAACTAAACGTCCATTACATTCTTTAACCCTACTCTTCAAAATTCATTCTCACAAATAAATTTCTGCAAAAATACCCAAAACAAAACCAAACAAAATCATAATGGCTATGGTTCCCATCACATTTAATTGTTTCTTTCATCTTTTTATGGAAAAGAAAAATAAAAAATTATGTTTTGCCTTTCAATCACATGAGAAAATGTTCACACTCTACTTAGGGCCATTGGGCCTAAGAAAGCCCACTTACACATTCGTTTTGGGCCTAATTTTAGTGTTGTATTGGCCTTATATATATAGAAATAGAACCCAACATAGAAAACATTTATTCTTGAGAATTGAATGGGCTACCCCAACTTACAAAAGCCAAAATAATTTAGCTAAGATCAGATGGGCTGGACCATAGGTTAGTTGGGGTGCATCCGAGCAACAAGGACATCCAAGACCAAGAAAAGAGGTAGTTGGCTAATATAAATAGGCCTAATAGAAGTTTGAAGCCCAAGAAAGGTAATCGAGTCCAACTAGGACAATAAATCTTTATTTTTTTATATAATTAAATATTGATTTAAACATCAAAAGATGTTCGACGGGTTATAATCCAACATCTTAAATCGTACTTTGCATGTGCAGTCTATTATTGTACTAGAAGATTTATTAGTTTGAAAAAGTGAAAACATGTAAAAAAAAATGACGGATTACATACGCCAATTTTTATGAAGGCTTATAAGATTTAAGTTACTTTTTTTTTCTCTTTATTTGAACCAATCTGTCTACTCAGCTTTTTATATTTAAAGTAATTTGTATATATATCCCAATGATACCATTGTTCCTCACCATTATGGAAGAAGATCCAAGTAAGATATGCACTTTCTCAGGAACAAAAAAAAAAATTGATCTACTTTCATTTAATATTTTAGCCTAAATTCCTCGCCTCTTTGATACTCGATCAAATCCAATTTTTGAGAATGCATTTCTAGAGTCCCATATTTGGTAATGCTCAAAACTCGTTCTTCTGTGCTAGGAGTCGTCGAAATAATTAAGAATACTATTTCTGTGGAAAATGCCATTGATGTGGGATTTCAATTGAGATACTTGAAGGGGCTTTAGCTCGTTCTTGCATTCTTAAATCGATTGGAGTGGAATGATGAATCTATTTCATCGCCAAAACCAATTTACTATTTTTTTTTTCTGATCAACACTTTAACTTTACTTCATTCTAATAATTAATATACTTTTTTAAAAAAAAATTTATACACGCAAATATATTTGAGGTTATTTGGTGTTAATTTCATTCAACCTCACATATATAAATATGAGTACGATATTACTCGATCAATTGATATATCACTTAATATATCTTACAATGTTATTCTATACTCTCAAATCACATCATTTGATGCACCAATTTACTTGCCTCAACTTGGTTAACTTTATTAGAAGGGAGGCAATAAGTAATATGTTATGTTTCATTTAAATGAAATTTTTACATCTACATGTGCTTGTATGTATCTATCATGAAAGTCTTACCTCATTGTCCTCTTTCTAAGCATAGATGGGGGACCCTAAATGCCATAGACAAGAGAGACAATGCATGATACAATGGTCATGATGCATGTCCAATAAAGGGGGAGCCCCATCTCAATCACTAGAGATTTCACATTGAAAAATACCCTTTGCTTTTTTCTTTTTCTTTTTTTTTTCTTTTTTCTTTTTTCTTTTTGTTAATGGGGCCCACATAGATGACATTCACCTAAAGTGGCTACCCACCCCACCACTCCATGCACATGCTATTGGTGGGAAGGTTTAGTGGAGTCAAGTCCTTAGAAAGAGAGTGTAGGTATATATATGTATACACATATACACATATATTAGGATTGGGGGAATTAAGATGGGATTTTGAGACTTTTTTTTTTTTCCTTCCTTTCTTATATCTGTTATAGTTCTCTCACAAGTACAGACAGCCACAGGGACTTGCATTGAGACAACCTTTTTTACTCATTTGGGATTGGGGAATAGGACCATAAAGGAGCTGGAGTATAGGCATCATTTGTTAATGAAATAAGTCTTTGTGTTAAAAGCAGTTGTACCTACTTCATTCATTCATGTGTTGCCCCAACCGAATGTTAGGATTGCAAATGAATCGAGCGAGTATCAAGTGTGTATGGCATGTTGAGTATATTTCGTTTAGATTTGTTGTCATGTGATCAAAATTTTTTACATATACAAAGGTTAATTTTTTTAAATTTGCTTTTAATAACTAATAATCTTGAATAAGTTTTAATGTCAATACAAATTGATTTTGAGTACATACGATAATATTACGCATCGAGTCATGTTAGGCCTCTTGAGGTTCAAAAGATGAAAACACGCTAAATTTAATTATTCATTTTTATTAAAAAAAAAAGAATATCAAATGAGCTGAATATCGAGTGACTTTACTTTTCTTACGAAAATTTAGATATGATGATATCAAGTCTTGTTCCATATTATAGGAATCGAGGGTCTTTAGATACTTCATACGTTACTTTCTTCTCACCTTCCAAAATGTTCTTTTGTAAATACAAAATCTTCAACTGTGTCAGTCGATAAAAAAATACCTTACAGTATCAAATCATTGAATTTTGTTATAGTGTTTAACTTATAAACAGCTAGAGCTTATGAAACTTGTAGAGAATTCTTAGTTCTAATATGGAAGATTTGTCCTTGATACTTGAGACTAATTTTCTTGTTTATAGTGCTCATATTACTATTGTTTTTGTCAAAAGTAAAAGATGAAAAGTAATTTCTGACAAAATGTGGTCTTTTAGGTTAGGTTATGCCCTTTTGAAATTTTGACCTTGTGCACTTCTTTAGGACTTTTACTGCTTGGTGAGAGAATTGAGATGAAAAGCCTCTGGACAAGTGTCCAAAGTTGAATTCAGAATATATACTATATATGATATTGTTGAAGAAATTATAAATTACATAAATTGGGCCATTCTAAAAGTTTATATTATTAAATTTTCTTGACTAATTTCATAATTTACTTTTGAATTTTTATATTGCTAAAAAATATGAAATTGTACTCCAGAAACATTGATTTTCATAAAAAACAATATTTTTTTTGAAGTACATAAAAAATCAATTTTAAATGAATAAAAAAGAAAAACTAAAATATAAGTTCACCAACGTTGTAACTGAAAAGTGTGACGGATATTTAAAAAAAAAAATTAGTCTCTCCAATTTAATTGTTTATCATGAATTCGTCTTAGAATCTTGAAATAAAATAAAGAAAACTACTTTATAGGACTTGTGAAATTTAAAATTAATTATTTTAAAATAGATTTTTTAAATGAATGTAGTGAAAAAGTAATATTCTTTTCAAAAAGTACAGAATTTGGAATGAATTTTTCAATTTAATTTCGGACCTACATTTACAAAAAATTTAGGAAAAACATGTCTCTGTCTCTCTTCAACAAAATAAAGAAAATTCATTTGTGAAAATTCAAATTAAAACAAAAATAAGGTCCGTTGTTGATTGGACCATTTAAGTTTGTCAAAACATTGCATAACCACATCAAATGAAAAGAAATTGCAATAAACAAAATTGACTAATTTTTAAATTGTGACCAATTTGTTTAGGATATTTTCTATATTTCTTCTTATCTTAAAAAAAAAAAAATAGAGTATCTTATATTTTTAAACTAATAACCATTTCTCAATTAATTTAATGTACTTTATCCCTCAAGAACAAGAAGGATAGTAGAATTCATGCAGGATAATTTAGCATACCCTGGAAATGCTTGGCTTTGTTTCCCCAAAACAAAATTGTTTTAGGAAAATATAATCAAACACATTCTCATTTTCTACTCAAAATTTTCATTTTTCAATATATACATAAATATATTATATATATTTTATTATTATTCTAATATAAAAAATCATTCAATTCAATTTTCACCCTAAAAGTCCAACAAAAAAGCATTGATTTGACTACTATAATAAGAAAATATCTCTCCCAAAATATAAACAAACATACCAAAACACAATTTTACATTCTCCAATAATTTATTCTTCTAAAGCACTTAATAAATACGCAATAAAATAACACAAAAAAAACATAACCAAACATTCCATCTGCTTTTTTTATAACAATAAAAATCTTTCGCCTAATTTAACATACTCTATTCCTTAAAAACAATAAAATATAATTGTTTATTTTCCACCTAGAACAACACATATACATCATGCATAATCATTAATATTGATCAATCTAACCTATAGTATATGAAACTTAACCTACCAAAAAAAAATATCAAAAGGGAAAGATCATTCCAACATTGTTTAAGTGCACCTAAGAGGAGAAGAAATAATAAAAGCCTGATGAAATGATTGGATCTTTTGAATGATGGTAAAAGTGATATATATATATATATATTATATAATGTATATGGCCATCATCATCATTATCATGATGATGATGATGATGATGATGATGCATGGCAAAATGCATATTGTGGGCTGAGTTTCCCGCCAACTCCTTGATTCCTGCAGAAATCACGCCCATAATCACTGCTAAATGGCTCCTAATTTTCCTTAACAAGGCCCCTCAGGCATCCTTAATTATGTCAGAAGCTGCCCATGTAAAAAGCAATCTGGAAGACAACCTACAAAGTACAAATTTCTTTATAAACAAACATATATAAGAAAAGAAGCAAAGGCATCAAGAAACATAGTACTTGATTATCTTTGCCTAACTTTGTTTATTAATGGGCAAAATTAATAATAAAGAGAAAATGCCATTCTTTTTTGTAATTATCATGTAAATTGTACACAGATAATTCAGTTAAATATGAGTATGAAATTATATCGCCGAAGCGAATAAATGAACTTTTGATGTATCAAATTTTATCCTATATCAAATAGGTCGAGAATTTTAAAATAATTTATTTTAAACAATTATGATCTCATGCACTTATTAACAAATATTTTAATAGAGATAAAAACTATCCCTACAAATGCTGGTGAGACAATATTTGTTTGATGATAAACCGTGCATCATCAAATATATAATTTTTTTGTTGATATGTTATCGTGGGCTATAATTATTCAACAGTTTATCATTTATCACTTACAATAAGCTAATATTATTATATATCTTATGATATCTTGAACAATGTACAAATATTTTATACAATATATTATTGCAATCTCAAATCATATAAAATATTAGTAATAGGAGGGGGCCATTACCCTAGTATTATATAATTCAGACAAGTTTTGGCCCTACTTTGTCTAGGGATGCCACCACCCCATGCCCACTAATATGTCTTCTCAAGGGTTCCACAATTGGAACATCAAGTTGAAATAATTAAATTCACCTATCCATCCCTTTTTTTATTTTGAAGAAGTTGAGAGCCCAAAAGTGAAGTGTGGTCTTTGAATGATGCACAAAAGTAACCAAAGTGAAATAGAAAACATTATAGATATTGAAATATTTCATTTTAATATTTTAAAACAATTGTATTAACTTATAGTCTCTGATCAATTATATCCATATATTGGCTATTTTCATCCAATATTTCATGATCCGATACTTTTATGTCCTTTCTGTTTTATTTGAAATGAATATCATAAATCATTATTAATAAGACACTCCACGCTTCAAAACATAAAATCATCAATTAGAATAATCCATAATTTCTTTGATATTTATTACTACTTCAATTTTTGTGACTAATTATTCTTTTGAGTAATACTAATTAATAGAATTCCAAAAATAACCTTTCACCAATTAATTACTATGGTAAATCATCCCAACAAGCAATTAAAGGACAAAATGTGATTTAAAAGCAAACTTTGGAAAAAAAACAAGGACAAAATAATAAGAGAGACTCTAAAATCCAAAAAATGGGCCCAATTTATGTTCAACAAATCTTCAAAATCAATAAATCATAATGAATGAATGAATTTGTATTCTCAATAGTTAACAATCAATGAAGAAACTTTTTAATCTTTTCTTTCAATTGCAATTTCTTAATCAATAAACACAACCAAATTACTTTGTTATCAAAATTATATAATTCAAAAAATTGAGAAGACCAAAAAACAAATTAATGTATAAATTTACATGACACATTTCAATTTTCAACAAATATTGCCACAAAAATAATGAATTCGTTTTAAAAATAAAATATATGTACATAAGTAGAATTCTCTCAGTTATTTAATACCTATTAAATTTGTTATTTAATAGATGCACAAGTCATTAATCTTTTTCCTATTAATTTTAAAAACAGGAAAAATTAAGAATTATATATGTTTGCATATATATATATATATATATGGTGGAAAATGAATAGGAATACTTCAAAATTACTCTTACATGGTTTGTTTCATTTAAACAAGATAATAGTGGATTTGAGAACGACATGCCTCGTACAGAACATATATGTAAGGTATCCCACATGGGAGGAATCCTAGGTTTTAAATAATTCTTGATTAAGATATTTTATCTTTCTATGAAACTGTACTAAAATTCGCATAAGTTAAATTTTGGACATTTATTAAAAGTTAAAACATTTGACGTATGATTTGGATAATATAGTCATTAATTTAAATGCAAGATAATGAGTTCAAGATCATGGAAGGGTTGCAGCACAAAATGTACATTGCCCTGTAGATTCTATAGCTTTTTATATGAAAAATGAAAAATTATGTAAATAATGATATTTTTGGTTGCTCAAATTGTAATTCAAACTCGAATGAGTACAAAGAAATCAATGATACTTTTTTATCTTTCAATTTGTTTCACGAACACTTACTCAAGATTTTTTACTTGTACTAAAATTCAAGCCCTCATTTTTATCCATAGATAATATTTCAAATTTGTTTTGCATTGCGAATGTAATTTATCTTAAATGAAATTTTAATCTAATTTTTTTTTCACTTTTGGTAGTTGGAAATGAAAAAGTAAAAGGAAGAATGAAGAAGTGACTTCATAATTGACCGTCAAGTCCAATTGTATTGATATGTAATTTTAGTAGGACGATGTAAAGATCGAAACAATTTTAATTGTATTAATTTTAATCTTAAATTGAGGTTGGATTTGAACTTGTTGGCCAATCTCAAGTCCACTTTTAAAGAAATAAAGAAAAAAAAAAGGTCATTCATGACTGAGGCAGGCTTGCTTGCAGTAGACCAACAGTCTTATTGACTCATCCACTGCTCATTTCTTGTGAAGCTCTTTCACTACACAGTATACACATATAACATCGCATACCTCTCACCTTTTCAACACTCTAGACTCCCACAAAATCTCTCGTCTTTCTCTCTCACATAGCACAAAACACCTGACCCGGGAAACCAGTTTCCTAAATATTGTGCAAATTCTTTTTTCATCATCTGCATTTTCGTTTGTCCAAGGAAAACTCCTTTCTTCTCCTTCTTTCTTTCTTTTGTTTTCCTTGCTCTGCAGCGTTTTATGCTTTTGAACTTTTGTTCTTTCCTCCCAAGATTGCTGTTTCTCTAGTTTTTACTACGTTTTTGTGGGGGCTGATTCTTTTATTAAATGTCTGTTTGGTCTCTGAGTTTGATCAAGAATTCTTGAAACTGCATTTTGCTCCTCTCTGCAAACTTATGCTCTTTGGGCTTTTGTTCTTTTCCTCAAAGGTTGTTGCTTTTTTGTTTTTCTTCGAACTTCAGTACATTTTTGGGCTGATTTTTGTGCCATTGTGTTGATCAAGAATTTCTTGAAAAGTAAACTTTATTCCTCAAGATAGCGGACAAGTGCTTTCTTGCTTGCTTGCTTTTAGCATTCCTTCATTTGAGATGGGCTATTTTGAAAAGGTGAAAGTTCTTGGGGATTTTATCCTTGAAGGCTTTTCTTGGTTCAGCTTTACTGAAAATCTCAGTCTTTTACATTTTTTGAGCAATAACCCATGAGTGGCGTTCCGGCATAGGGATGCTGGATGCTCTTGTTTTCTGAGCAAAACGTCAGAAAGAATTGATATTTCAATTGCCCATTTTGGGAAAACTAGACACCTTTAGTTCCATATTTTTTTCCCCCAAAATTGAAGGCAACCCAAAAAATGACATTTTTGAGTTTGTTGAGTATGCTCCTTTTTGGGTTGCTCTCAAGGTCCGAACTTGTGATTACTCAAGCGCTGAATGATCAGGCAACATTATTAGCTATTGGGGAAGAGTTCAAACTATCTGGGTGGAATGGGAATAGCTCAGATTATTGCACTTGGCCTGGCATTTCTTGCGGCTCCAACAGTTCATTTGTGGAGAAGCTTGATCTTTCTAGGCAAGAGCTGCTAGGTAATGTTACTCTCATTTCAGAGCTCAAATCCTTGAAGTTTCTTGATCTTTCATTCAACAGCTTTCATGGCATTATTCCACCTGCTTTTGGGAATTTATCTGAGCTTGAGTTTCTTGATTTATCATTTAATAAGTTTGGAGGCTCAATTCCCCTTGAGTTGGGCAGGCTCAGAAATCTCAGGGCACTGAATCTCTCCAATAACTTGCTTGCGGGTGTGATACCTGATGAGCTTGAGAGGTTAGAGAAGTTGCAAGATTTGCAACTGTTTACAAATAGATTAAATGGTTCTATCCCTCTGTGGGTTAGCAATTTAACCAATCTGAGAGTTTTTACTGCCTACGAGAATGAGCTAAGTGGTGCTATTCCAGATAAATTAGGCTCAGCCTCAGAACTTCAATTGTTGAACCTTCATTCGAATCAACTGGAGAGACCAATTCCTGAGAGCATTTTCGCGATGGAGAAGCTGGAAACTTTGGTTCTGACTCAGAATAGATTGACTGGCTATATTCCTGAATCAATTGGGAACTGCACAGGCCTTTCCAGTATTAGGATTGGGAATAACAATTTGAGTGGAAGGATCCCTAGAGAGATTGGTAATATTAGTAGCCTCACTTATTTTGAAGCAAACAATAACAATCTCTCTGGGGAGATTGTGATGGAGTTCTCTAAATGTACTAATCTCACTCTCCTCAATTTAGCTTCAAACAGCTTCACTGGAACTGTTCCGTTGGAGTTTGGCTTGCTCAGTAATCTGCAGGAGTTGATTGTTTCTGGGAACAATATGTTTGGAGACATCCCAACATCAATTCTTAGGGGCAAAAACCTAAACAAGCTTGATTTAAGCAATAATAGATTCAATGGCACCATACCTGAGAGTATCTGCAATGCATCTAGACTGCAGTTTCTGCTGTTAGGCCAGAATTCAATAAGAGGGGAGATACCACATGCGATTGGGAACTGCACGAAACTGCTGGAATTGCAGTTGGGAAGTAACTATCTGACTGGAAGTATTCCTCCTGAGATTGGTCATATCAAGAACTTGCAGATTGCTCTGAATTTGAGCTCCAATCATCTCCATGGACAATTGCCTGAAGAGCTGGGAAGACTGGACAAGCTGGTTTCTTTAGATGTGTCAAATAATCAGCTTAGTGGAAGCATTCCAGCTGCACTGAAGGGGATGCAGAGTTTGATTGAAGTTAATTTCTCAAACAATCACTTCAGTGGGCCGATACCCTCCTTTATACCATTTCAGAAGAGCCTGAATTCAAGCTTTCTTGGAAATAAAGGGCTCTGTGGTGAACCTTTGAGCATTTCATGTGGAGGGTTGAATGATTCTTCTGGCAATGCTTACCATCACAAGGTTTCTTACAAGATCGTATTAGCTGTTATTGGTTCAGGTTTGGCTGTATTTGCATCTGTCACTGTAGTTGTTTTGCTATTTATGATGAGGGAGAGGCAAGAAAAAGATGCCAAAGATGCGGGAATTACTGTTGATGAAACTAGTAGCAATCCAGTGATATTAGCAGGAAATGTGTTTGTTGAAAACCTCCGGCAAGCTATAGACTTTGAAGCTGTTGCCAAAGCAACCATGAAAGATTCAAACAAGCTCAGCATTGGGACATTTAGCACCATCTACAGAGCAGACATGCCCTCTGGGATGATATTGTCAGTCAGAAAACTGAAATCGATGGACAAAACTATACTCAATCACAGGAGCAAGATGATCAGAGAGGTTGAAAAGCTGAGTAAACTCTGCCATGATAACTTGATGAGGCCAGTTGGTTTTGTTTTGTTTGAAGATGTTGTTCTTTTGCTACATCAGTATTTTCCAAATGGTACATTGGCTCAATTTCTTCATGAGGACACAAAGAAACCAGATTACAAACCTGATTGGCCAGCAAGACTTGCCATTGCCATTGGAGTGGCTGAAGGGTTAGCATTCCTCCATCATGTGGCCATTATCCACCTTGATATTTCTTCAGGCAATGTAGTTTTAGATTCTAATTATAACCCTTTGGTCGGCGAAGTTGAAATTTCAAAGCTTCTTGATCCATCCAGAGGAACGGCAAGTATCAGTGCTGTTGCTGGTTCATTTGGCTATATCCCACCAGGTAACTTTATCTTAACAAAATGTGCTCATAAGTTCAAATCTTACTTCAAGGATTATATGCATATGCTTATCTAATACCTCTTTATTTATCTTGTCCCTTGTAACAGAATATGCATATACCATGCAAGTTACAGCTCCAGGGAACGTTTATAGCTATGGGGTTGTTTTGCTTGAGATCCTTACGACTCAACTACCAGTTGATGAGGCTTTTGGTGAAGGGATTGATTTGGTGAAATGGGTTCATACTGCCCCAACCCGTGGAGAGACCCCTGAGCAGATTCTTGATGCAAGGTTGAGCACTGTCTCATTTGCTTGGAGAAAAGAGATGCTTGCTGCACTGAAGATAGCATTACTCTGCACTGATAGCACACCAGCCAAACGTCCAAAAATGAAAAAGGTTGTAGAAATGCTTCAAGAAATTACAGAAAATTAGTTAAGGTGGATTTCACTAGAGTTCATTTCTCAACCAGAGAAAATAGGACTTCACCACTTGACCCCAGAACACATTTCACAAGCACGACCTTCTTACAGATAGAGTTGTAATTTCTGTGAAATGCAGTTGATTGCGTAAACCTTCTCTTTCTGTATCAAGATCTACTGGAGAATTGAATTGTAACTATATTAGAGAGATGGAGAGGAAGTCTTAGGCAAAGAAAAGAGCAGAAAGAGTGTTCTGTCTGAATTGGGCACTGTATTTATTCCTGTTTTGTTATGGGAGTCGAATCATATGAATGGGATTTTGGCTCCACATTTGTAAGAAAATGGGAAGTTGCATCTAAATGGAGAATGCCTCTCTTCAAGTCGTATGATTGTAAAGATAACCTTTCAGAAGCAATTCGCGAGCTGTCTAGAATTATTTTACGTTAAAGGCAGCAACAGACCAAAAGCTTGAAAGGGTTAATTTGATGCAGCTTTGCTGTTGGCTACATGCCCAGATTTTTGAAGTAAAATAAAGGACCAAAGACCTTATCCACAAAAAGATAAGAAAAATCAAAGCTGGAAATGTAATAAATATGTCCAACCAAAAAATACCCCCACAAATAAATATTCCAGATAACAAACACCGACCTCACAGAACATGATCAATGATCAAATTGTAATTACCTTTCCAATTTGAAGAGACAATTCCAGAAGTATGCATTGGATAGCATACAACACTTATTGCTAGCTGTTATGCAGTATAGCATGGAAGTCTACACTTGAAGGGGTGGT
The DNA here is from genome assembly GCA_014898725.1 of Jacaranda copaia. Lineage (NCBI taxonomy): Eukaryota > Viridiplantae > Streptophyta > Magnoliopsida > Lamiales > Bignoniaceae > Jacaranda > Jacaranda copaia. The sequence goes on from JACGDI010005373.1 coordinate 130,953, forward strand.
TAAACAAACAGCAAAATTCCAATAGAGGATTCACTCTGTTGTTTATCAATGGCAAAAACCAAGAATTCTATGTCATGGGGACAAAAGAAAATAGAAAATAGACTCATACTAGGTGAATTTTATTGATCAAGATTGGATTTAACAATGAAATTTTGGCGGCTGATGGGGTTCATGACAACCGGGGGACCAGCAGTACGGGGCCATGCCTGGAACTTCTTGTCAGTCTCTAGCAACCATTCTTTACTTGAGACAGTTTTAGGAGTAGTACCTACGATCATATGCAATTTGTTAAAAGATCACAGAAGGCAGTAATAAAGCAATGGATTAAAGTTAGGTAGTAGTAATAACCTCCAAAGATCTTCTGGTCGGCAATCAAATTGTCAACGACATATACAATCGCAAGGGATCCCAACAGAGAAGGAACAATGTATTTAGCAGCCATTTTTTCTCCCAAAACTGCAAAGTTTGAATAAAGTAATAAGAAATAATCCATGATCATGACCTAACGAACAAGTATTGAACTTGTGTACTCACTGGAAAAAGTTAGTGCAAGAAAATATGCTTAGTGAAATGAAAGTACAGGAAGGCAAAAGAAGAGAGATTTAAGATAGGAACCAATTCAATTTTCAAGATAAAATGTCATCAAAATACTCCACGGATTACAAAAGGTATCTCCTCATAGCAGTTTAAAGTGAGGTCATAGAGATGCATGTTAAATGTACCTAAAACTGTATTCCATTATCCGAAACAGAATTTCAGAAAATTAGGTTACTAGACTGTCTCAACATAAAAACCCTATTTCCTATCTGTCTGAAACCTCCGCACAAATTGAAGCTACAATAATCTCAAAAAGATCTAAAGAAAATGGAAAAAGAAATATCTGACACTCTCTATCAAGGGCAGAAGATGCTTGGTTACAAAATAATTATAAGAACACATGCAATTTTGTCAGATAAACCAATTGCAATTGAGTTCCATCCAAAACCTCACAACAGAATATATAATAGCAAGAGAGAAGCTCACTTCCAACTTCCCATGCAAGGTTTAATGTAAATATATCATGAAGAAGCACTGCCTTTGGGTGGTGATGGGAGAAGAAGAGAGAAAGAGAAAAATGGGAAAGGGGGGGTTTTGAGGGGTGGGGGGTGGGGTTGGCACGTACATGACAACACAAATGAACGGTAAAACAACTAAAAATCTTAAAGAAATGAATGCATAAAATTGGCAGTGTTGTTTGAATAAACCAATAGGTCTTCAATAACAGAATTTACAAAATAATGCAGACATAGCAACATAACATAACCACAATTTGATATGGGCTCAGAATCTAAAGGATCTAATGCAAAAGAAATCATAAAGAAACACAAATTTACTATTTCACAATAGACACATATCATGCCTAAATTCTTGCTTCTTTGTTGGGAAGATGAATCATCTCAATGACAGCAAATCACCAAAATTCTATAGATTTTTGCAACTCCCATCAGAACATTTTTGGCCAATAATAAAAGACCCATTAAATCTTCCAAAATCCAGTGAGATGTTTGGTTAAGAGTAAAAACAACAAATTCAATCATTTTCCATTAAATAACTGTCAACAAATTAATAAAAATCCAAATAAAGTGCAAAATGGCACAACCCCTATCCAATTAATTAAAATAAACCAACCCAACAGATCTAATAAATTCAGAATCGCCAAACACCCTTTCAACATATTCGCATAATTACGTCACATGCTTAGAATTTTAAAAAAGTAAAAGCAAATACTAAAAATTCTCTCTTTTCAACAATTAAATCCCAAATATTCAGTAATCAATACATAGGAATTAGATCCCAATATTACCAAAAAAACCAAACAATATGAATGCGTAAATCTCAATCAACAGCTTTCGCATGAGATCCAAGTTCAGAAAAACAATTATAAAATACTAAAACGGGTATAAAATGGAGCAAAATACAATCGCCAAAATCGCAATTAAAGAAAATATAAAGAATTTACCCTAGTAGCAGAATTAAGACGGATAAACAGAGAGAAGAACGATATCCCACAAACATTAACATACTTACATAAGCACAGAAAGAGAGATAGACGGAAAGCTCTTACGCGATGGATAACCAGAGTGAACTGCTGAACCGATGGATGATTCCAGGTCTGAACAGAAAAATGATGACTTTTAGAATTATAGAGGGCTAGTTTGGGAATCCAAACGACGTCGTTTTTCTTGTCCTCTTTAAAAAAACGAAAAAGAAAAAGATACTACGGAAGGGAATAAAATTGAAATAATGCAATATCCTAAAATTGGGAAGTACATTTTAGAATGGAATTTTTAGTCAACATAATTTTCCTTATTTCTCGTTTATCCCTTAGGATTTCAATTGTAAATCTTGGTAATATTAGCTCCATATAAAATTTCTTTACGTTAGTTACTGATAAAATTTTAGGATGACATCATAAAAAAAGTCGAATAATCTTTTGACAAATGTCCTTTCACAAGTAAAAATTAATTTGATTAATACCATTTATTTTTTTAAAGACTTATCAATTCATTAGGTAGGATGAGAAATAATTAATGGGTAAAATAAAATAAGTGATGAGAATAAATAAATGGCTGATGAAATGATATATTAATTAATTTTAGTCTTCATACGCATATTTTGATTGATAGTGACACGTTCTACTTTAGGATTGTATTTATTTATTTATTTATTTATTTTTTACTCAATTACTTTAGGATTGTATGACAATCCGTTCATCATCAGTAATGGATAATTGGGATTTGATGAAAATGTTTTATCTTCGATGATATAATTTTGTACCAAGTTGAAAATATAGGCATTGGTTGCAAATTCTCAGTATGTTTTTCAATTCTTAAAATTTTAACAGATAAATAATACATATTTCTCAATTCTACTTCCAAAATACAAAATTCATTCCCCAAAATACTCTTGCTATTCACTCTCTAATATATTCCCCAATGCTATGCTATTTGTCATAAATTGTCCCATTTACATTATACATATATGCATATACTACCACTCATTCAATTTATATATACATATATAAATAATTTTAAAATATTCATTTCACCCCACCAACTCAACAAAAAAAGTTATTGATGTGATATCTTATACCTTCCCAAAACACAACCAAACAAATAATTTTCTTCCAAAATATTTTTCACCTATCACCAAAAATACAAGCAAACAACCATTGCATTATTCATTTATACAATTTGATATGGGATAACCCAGTAGGCCCAACATCAAATTTGTTTGGTTGACCTGTATCAACCTCACTTGGCAGGGTCTGTGGTCGACCCAAATCAACTTCAGGACCACTCCAGATGTTATAACAATCAGGTCTGGTCGACATGTATCGACCTCAAAACCCACTCCGGCATTGACTCAGATCTCCACCGCATTTATTAGTTTGACAGGCATCATACCTTCACATTAATGATGCGTGACAATTGATACAGTCACTACCACCAACCCTACCACCAACTCTGTCAACCTTACCATCACCTTTAGTAGAAAGGTGCCTCTAGAGGTACTATTTATCCAAAAAAATAGGAGATTCAGCCACTTAAAATAGTACTGAGATCTGGACACGGAATGACCATCAACTCCCTGGCAAAGACAAAAGTCAGTACACCTGATAAGAGCACTATGGTCAAATCACGTATGGAGAAGGCTACAAATACTTTATACTAAACTACGCTCAAGGTAATGCCCAATACATCATAAGCCTTATATATTTTCAGTGTTCTGTTCGATCTCTATATCTCGACCAGAACTAACTTAAGTATTGGAATGCCTTAGCCGGGGGCACCTCGGCTAGTTTAACGTGTGTTGTGGTTGCAAATTTCAAATCTCAAAAGATATACAACTTTGAGTACTCGATCTCCCTGATCAAATTCATCCCAAACACTACCCTTTTCACTATCAGCGACTTTCAGCCGCTTCAATTTTGGTGCTGTCTATGCGAAGCTATTGAGATTGCAACGAGAAAAATAGTAAATACATGCAGAGTAGCATCCAAAAGGAAGGAGAGCAGGAGGTCTACTTCCCCACCTTCCCCTAACCCCCAGCAAGGTACGCACGCTCCGAGCACTAGCACCCCTCAGGAGCAGGTGGTGACGCTCACCATGCCCCAGTTGATGCAGTTGATAACTGAGTAGATTTTAGCTCAAATATTAGCCTAGCTATCTGTCGCTTTGAACAGGCACAATACAATGCCCGCTCTCGCCGCCAGTGTAACTCCGAAGCCACCCCTGCCAAAAAATAGGCCTCGTGAGAACAACCATGATCGTAGAGAATTCAGGCAGCCGCCCACCAGGCGCAAGATTAGTCCCAAACACCCGCAAAAAGAGAGGAGATGGCTAGAAATGTGGGAAGAGATAGCGAACTCGGTAGATCACGTCAAACCTAATCAAGCCATGCAGTGTGATAAGGTCGAACCCTCTAGGCATGACTACCGCGAAGAAAGAAGAGAGTCTTCAAACCTTGCACCTCGGCCCATTCGAGCCCCGCAACGCAATAGGACCGAGCGTGTTAGATTGAGTCTTGATCAGACACCACCCAAGCGAATCAGGACGAATGAAAAGAAGTATCCCATCAAACTCAGCAACTGAACAGGCGCCTCAACGAGATTTTGAGGAGAAATACCGACAAAGCACCAAACTTGGATGCTCCTCAAAGATCTCGCCGGGAGAGAGGGTACCCTTTCATTCATGATATCATTAATGAGCGCATCGCTGTTAATACCAAAGTCCCAACAGGACTGCCAAGGTATGATGGCTCTACCGACCCCAATGAGCATCTCATGTAGTTTGAGCACATGATGCAGTTGCATGGACATAATGAATACATCCATGCTAAGATGTTGGTGACCACCTTCCAAGGCATCGCACTGGACTAGTTCGTGAAGCTTGAACTATCTTCGATTTATTCCTATGACCAGTTGTGCGACAAGTTCTTATACCAGTTTGCTAGCAGAAGGAAGGTGAAGCTCCCCATACCCACCTCTACACCATCAAGCAAGACGAGGGGTAGTCCCTTTGTGATTTTTTTACTAGATTTAACATGGAGGTCCTGAAAATAGATAACTCCAAGATTAAGTTCTTGATTGATGTGTTGTTCCTGGGGCTCAGACATAAAGAATGCGCCAATGCATTAGTGCGAGAATGTCCCGAGTCGATGGAAGAGCTGCTTGACATGACAGAAAGGTACATGACACAGGAGAAAATGAACAGGCTCAAGTTTGGATCTTCCGAAGTTGAGAAGAAAAGAAAAAAAAGAGATGATTAGAAACACAAGGAGCGAGGTCGATCTTCGATCAAGCATTTCCACAGCTATATGCCATTGAACATCCCAAAGAAGGAGATTCTTTACGCTATCCAGCATGATAACCTCCTTAAAAAGCCTAGAAAGCTGACAGAGATTGAAGCTATGAAGAAATTAAAGAAATACTACTACTTCCACAAACATAAGGGACACAACACGAATGAATACTTCAATGTCCAAGATGAGATCAAGAGGTTGATCAAGCAGGGCCACCTCAAAATATACATAGCCATGGATGCACAGATTGAAGGGGACAAAACCGACCAGACTCCCCGTAGAGAAAGGTCGGTTAGCCCTAGGAGAAAAGATAAAGGAAAAAAGCCCACTCATGAGGATCGCCCACCCATCAGAGGGGTAATTGACATGATTATAGGAGGTCCCACTGGGGAAGACTCTAAGTCTGCTTGGAGGCAAACACAGAGAAGGCTTGGGTCCAATAAAGCTTCGCCTGTTGAGATAACTTTTCACCTCACAATGAGTGCAGAACCCATTTCATTTACCAATACTGACTTGGCCCACCTCGAGAGTAGGAATGTCGATCACAAAACAGACGACAACGACAGCTCAACAAATGTCATCTTCTTATCCACCCTAAAGAGGATGAACATGGGCAAATTAAAGTTTAAACCTGTGCGCACACTGCTGGTCGAATTTGGGGGGTCGGAGATCATACCGGAGGGGTCGATCAACTTGTCCACATTTTTTAGAAAGGCTCCTCGCAGGAGAACATTAATGCTGAATTACCTTGTGATCGATGCCCTATTTGCCTATACTGTCATCATAAGCTGACCTGCTCTTAATGACTTTTGTGCCATCGTATCCACTTATCATCTGAAAGTCAAGTTTTTTATTCTAGTGGGCACGAGCAAGCTTTTGTACAACCTAAATGAGGCATGGAGATGTTACAACATCTCAATCAAGTTAATTGAGCAAAAAATTTGACCGTAGCTGAAGACTTTGGGGGACACTTCTTTAGAGAAACCCGAAGAGTCCCAGGTCAGCAAAAAGCGAAAGCTGGGGGGACACTAGAGTGGAGCCCGTTAGGGAGTTTAAGATCATTGAGCTCGAATAGGGTAACCCCAAAAAGACGACACGCATTGGAACAGACTTCAGCTCCCACTTAGAGTATCTCATGGTCGATTTCCTGAGGAAAAATATCGACGTCTTTGCTTGGAAGGCATCTGACCTCCAAGGGATCGACCCCAACATCATTGTGCACTATCTCAACACTGACCTCTCGTACAAGCTAGTCAGACAAAAGATAAAGATATTCAACGCCAAGAGGATGCAAATCATCAAAGAGGAGGTTAGAAAACTTAGATATAGGGTATATTATAGAAATTCAGTATCCCTCTTGGCTTTATAATGTTGTCCTAGTCCCAAAAATTGAGGGACAGTAGCAAATGTGTAATGATTTTACTGATTTGAATAAAGCATGCCCTAAGAATCCTTACCCCCTGCCTCGGATAGATTTACTAGTCAATTTAACTGCTGGGTATGAATTGTTAAGTATGATAGATACATTTCAAGGCTATCATCAGATCTTCATGGCACCCGAGAATAAGAATAAAACATCTTTTGTTATTCCTAATGGGTTATATTACTTCCTTGTCATGCTGTTTGGGTTGAAAAATATCGAGGCAACTTATCAGTGGTTAGTCAACTTTATGTTCAAAGATGAGATTGGAAAATCGATGAAAGTTTACATCGATGACATGATAATCAAGATGGAAAAAGCCTAAGACCACTTGCTTGACCTTAGTCATACTTTTAGGATATTTAGGGCATTTGGACTGAAGTTGAAAAATAAATGCACATTTAGGGTCCGAGGAGAAAAAATTTTGGGCTACATGGTCAGCCAGGGAGGTATTGAGGTGAATCTACAGAAAATTCAAGCAATTTTGGATGTCACCCCTTTGAGAATAGTTTGAGATGTTCAGAGATTAGTAGGGAGAATCGTGGCTTTAAAAAGGTTCATCGCGAGATTGGTCGACAAAAGTCTCCCTTTTTTCAAAATTCTCAGAAATGCTAGGAAAACAAGTTTTCAATGGACGGAATAGTATGATTGGACGCCGATCAAGTTGAAGCAGTATTTGGCCTCACCCCTGATGTTAGCAAAGCCCAACCTAGGAGAAGTACTCCAGATATATTTGGCAATCTCAGAAGCATCGATTAGTTCAGTATTGGTATCAACCCAAGATGGCAACCATCCACCAATCTACTATTGCAATAAATCACTCTAAGGGCCAGAACATAATTATTTAGAAATTGAGAAGTTTTAGTTAGCCTTAGTGACTGCTGCTCGGAAGCTAAGACCGTACTTCCAGTCTCATTCTATCATAGTGCTAACCAACCAATCGTTGAAGCAAGTGTTGGCAAAGCCCGATACATTAGGTAGATTGACTAAGTGGACGATCGAGCTGGGGGAGTTCGGTATCAGTTTTCAATCTAGAATGGCCATCCAAGTACAGATACTTGCCGACTTTATTGCAAAGCGAGTTGACTTGCTCGAGAGAAAAATCCCAACCCCTCTTGTTTGGACCTTACACATCAATGGGTCATTAACCACATCTGGAGATTGAATAGGGGTCGCTCTTCGCTTCTCAGATGCTGAGGAGTATGATTTTGCAATCAAATTGAATTATACAGTCATAAACAATGAGGCTGAGTATGAGGCCCTGCTAGCAGAAATGAGAAAGGCGCTTGTGCATGGGGCCAAACACTTGGTTATGATTACGGACTCTCAGTTAGTGACGGAGTAGATCGAGGGAAATTTTGAAGCCAAAGAACAGTCGATGACCCGGTACCTAGCCGAAGTAAAGAAGTTGCAGCAATCATTCAAAACATTTACTCTCAGTCAGGTCCCTTGATCTGAGAATGAATGGGCAGATGCTCGCTCAAGTTTGCTAGCTCCATTAGAGGAACAAGGGACAAAAAAATCACATTTTTGGTCTCAGATAGGCCATCAATTGTACTCTCTGATGAGAACTTGGTAACAACCATTGAAGAGACGATAGTTCTTAGTAGACCATAAAGCTATATCTCAGCCAAGGCATTGTCCCCAATGATAGGAACGAAGCTCGGCGCCTTCAAGGTCAAGCTTTCAAATTTTCCCTCGATGAGCACGGTCAGTTATACAAGAGATCCTTCGCCGGACCCCTCTTGAAATGCTTGGATCAAGATCAGACATTGGAAGTATTACAGGATATTAATGTAGGCATGTACGGCAACCATTCTGGAGAGAGGTCCTTTGCCCACAAAATAATCAGGTATGGGTATTTTTGACCAACATTGTTGAAAAACTCCATGGATTCCATGCGCAAATGTACATCATGCCAAGTCCATTCCAATTTATCGCACTAGTTGGCAGCGCCGATGGTTAATGTCCAAATTGTTTGGCCATTTGATTAGTGGAGAATCGATATAGTGGGCTCTTTGCTAAAATAAACAGGGCAGCAAAAGTTTATAATTGTAGCAGTCGAATATTTTACCAAGTGAGTTGAAGCCGAGACTGTTCTTAAAATAACAGATGCGGCCATCAAAAGTTTTATATGAAAAAATATCATTTGCTGTTTTGACCTGCCCAAGGTCCTTATTTTAGATAACGATACTCAGTTCCAGAGTGAGAGTACAAGAGGTTAGTGCGAAGCCTTAGGGATTAGATAGCATTTCACTTTGGTGGGCAACTCTCAGTCTAACGGTCAGACCAAGATGACCAATCTGACTATTCTCGACCAGTTGAAGGCCAGAATTTAGGATACTGGAGCGAATTGAGCAGATGACCGGCCTGGTATGTTATGGGCTTACAGGACAACTCCCCGAACAGCCATCAGTCATACCCTTTACAACCTAGTTTATGGGTCGGAAGCAGTCATCCCTTCAAAATTGATCCAACATACTGCTCGGGTCATCTATTTTCACCCAGTAAGAAACACGTCGGAGAGGACGCTTGATCTAGAAACTATCAACGAGTGTCGACAGGAGGCTTACAACACCATGCAGTGCTACAGGTCGAAGATGGCCCAAAATTATAATAGAAAGATCAAAGAGCGTTGTTTCAATGTTGGGGATCTTGTCCTAAAAAAGATAGAGGTCTACAAGAGTGTGGGCAAGCTCAAACCAAAATGGGAAGGGCCATACTCCATTATCAAAGTAGCAAAGCACAATACCTATAGGTTGGCCAACATGCAAGGAGAGAAACTCCCCCGCCCGTGGAACGCCATCAATCTCAAGAAGTTTTATATTTGAAAATGTATAGTACTTATCTTTGCAACCTTTTGGTTTGAATAAAATTGCTATATTAGCATGCTTATTATCTCTAATAATTTTAGTTGATCCCGTAGTTGATGACTAAGCAGCCCCTTGCTGCTACCTAAATGGCTAATAGCCATCCAAGTCTTTAGTCAACCTCGTAGTAGACGACTAAGCAGCCCCTTGCTGCCACCTAAACGGCTCCTAGCCATTTAAGTCTTTAGTCGGTCCCGTAGTCGATGACTAAGCAGCCCCTTATGCCACCTAAATAACTAATAGCCGTCCAAGTCTTTAGTTGACCCTGTAGTCGACAATTAAGCAATCCCTTGCTGCCACTTAAACAGCTCCTAGTTGTCCAAATTTCTAGTCGACCTTCACACTGACGAACGAGCTTTTCTAGGCAACCATCTGATTTTTGTCGACCTCGCTGTTGGTAAAGGATGTGACTCCTTTTAATAGGCAATTAACTCCAAGGGTCAAACAAATAGTCGACCAGGGATATGAAGTAATTGATGACACAGTCGTGCAACATAATTACTACGCGACAGGCAATCAAATATTTTTTACATTATCACAACATAAATTAAAGGCTATGTATGACACAACAAGATAGAAATAAAAGGGAAAATATGCCTTTATTCATCTTTCACTGGCAGGTTACACAAAAAAAAAAGAAGAGAAAAACGGTTAGTTCAATTCTAGTTCAGCTCTGGCTCGGCTTCTCTTGCTATCCTTCAGCCCAGTCTAAGTTCGGTTCTGGCACGACACAAGTGAGCGGAGAGACTGCTTGCGAAGGTTTAGAAGGTCCTGGGAGGTCGCCCATAAAGTTAGTCGACCACAACACGTACTATGCCGATCGACTCTTCATCCTTCATTTAGGCTACAAGGTCTTCCACGAACATAAATTTAGCGAATATTTGCTCTAGTCTAGCATCGACCTCAACCTTCTTCTTTTGCGCCTCAAATTTAGCAGATATTTGCTCTAGCCTGGCATCGACCTCGGCCTTCTTCTTTTGCACCTCAGTTAGTGGCACATCGGTTGCCGCAGCAGTAGGTTCGCCCTCTGGGGCATGCTTGACGCCGCCCTCCTCTGGCTCAGGATAATTCTCTAGCTCTCATTCAGCATAAGGCTTATTCAGTTCCTATCCTCAGCTCGAAAAGCATAGCCCAAGTGCTCGAGCTACTTGATGGCCTTGTGGAATGCTTCACTAGCATTGTCAAGCGATGTAACCGCGCTGGCATCCTGAAAAGTTGTGCTCACCACGAACTGCTCAATAGCTTTACACTACACCATGGGCAGATGTCAGAGGAAGGCCTCTTTGGCTTGGCTGGTCACCTCCGCATGACCTCGAGCTCGACCAGAACTGAAGCTCACCTACAAGTCTAGCTGGGCCTTCTTTATGATATTATCCATTCGACTCCGATCCTCGATGGCCCTGGACCAATTGCTGATCTTTTGAGTCAAGCCGCTCTTGGAGGTCAGCTATCTTCTTGTTCAGTTGCTTGACCTAGAGCTAGGACGACTCGAGCTGTACCTTCAGCATTTCCATCCCCCCTCTCACCTCCAACTTCTCCTTGGCAGCCAGAGCCATCTCAAACCGTTGGTACATGTTGTAACCTAGCTATCCTATCTAAAATGCAACAATGTCATTATTTAAACGAATGTATAAAAGCAAAATTGCAGTCGAGACTATCGAGCTCATCTTACCACATTGCAGTAGTAGGACATCACCTTCATTGTCCCGAGTTGACTGAGGTTCATTACCTTCCATTGGTTGTTCACAAAAAGCCCTGAGGTCATCCACTTCAGAGCCTCAGCACCCATCAGCCTTTATTGGACGATAGAGGTCAAGTCAATTACCTCTTTGTTTCCATCGGTGGTGAATCAGGGAGGGGGCAATTGAGGAAGTTGGAACATCGGACCGTCACCCGATTTACCAAACAGGTCGTAACCTGTCATGGCCTTCTATTTTTCCTTGCCCCCAGCAGCTTTTTTTTGGGCCGAACCTCCTTGTTCGACCATTTGCCTCTTGTCCCGACCCGCGAGGTTGTTGTGGATGGGCTCCTCTCAGTGAGCAAATTGGGTTTCAAGAGCCTACTTGATTTGTGGTGGGGGCTATGCAGACGTCGACCTCGTTGAACCTACCTTCTCAGCAGCATCGTTTTGTTGAGCGGCAGTAGCTCGACGGCGTGCCTCAGCCTTCAGTGCCCGAACTTAAGATTTGTTCCGACTGCGGACCATTATTTCGTCGTGATCTGCATGGGCAAATAGATCGAACAAACAATCAGAATTGAGCAAAAAGATCAGGGTTCAATCAAAACGGTCAACAAAAAATTTCTACCTAGTCGATCGCCCTCAAGTAGGTCGAATTGGGCAGGTGATAGGCCAATCAAAACTAAACACTTCTCTTCGTTCAGAACTAAGGCCTCCATTTGTCCAAATCTAACTAAATCCTAGATAGAAGTGTTGGGTCAACTAGGTGTTTGGTTTTCGGGCATCTCCATAGGCCCTCTTCACCAACCTCTTGGAATGGCAAGAATCCCTGGCTCCTAAACATAAAAGAAATGTTTTTTCCACTCTTGCCCATATGAAGAGGTGAGGGACACCAAAAACTTTTGCCATGGTTGAGCAATTAGATAATAGAAACCAGACTCTTCGATGCTACCCGACTTCCGGGACATGGGTAGGTGGAATAAATTTGAGAAATTGACAAAAGACACAGGCTGTTGGTATAAGTGCTTTAGCACGGCAAAACTGTACAGTATGGCAAAATAATTCGGGAGTAATTGGGTGATGCAGACTTCTAGACCTAGTTAGAGGTCGAATATTGGTTGGGCGAGTGAAAACTTAAGGCTGCATTTTAACCCCTCCTCGAACACAATTATAAACCCTCAAGAAGGTCGATGCATCCTACCCCGGGTCCCTAGCGCTATCAGTTCATACTCTTCAAGGATGTAGTACGCTGTCCTAATATGGACTAAGTCAGTAGCAGTTATTTTAGAGGCTATTTCAGTGTAGTGATCGGGGGTAAATAATTGGCCCTGAGTTATAGGCACATCACTAGGGCCAACATCCCCCTCCGAAACAACCTTAACATCGCTCGAGTTACTGGAACTACTCGAGCTAGAGCTATCGCTCGTGGATAAACTTGATTCACTCCTAGAGATGTTTCAGTTGTATACTCTCTGCCCCAATCTCCCCCTCATAGGCCATACTCTTTGACCTAGTGTTATTAGAATTTGAACTGTTAGACATGCTTCTACAAATGAAAGGTAGAAAAGAGCAAGAACAAAAGGCACTTACAATGGAATCTCGGAAAGGCAAAGCGCACGAGAGCTTGAAAGGCTTCAAAGATAACAATTCGATTAGAAGTATTGGCAGCAAAAATATAAATAGAGTCAGTTATCCTACTATATATAGGCGTTTGTGCATGGGAATTCGAGTAACTGTTATGATGACAGCTTGCACTAGTACGCTTCGTATTCTGTGCACTAATAGGCACATTAAATGCATAGAAATCGCTTTAAATCATGGTCGGCAGTTTAAAAATCCGGGTTGAGAACACAAAAACCCTAGTCGAGCATGGTAATCGTCATAACTGAATGCAACCTCCCTACTCCTTCTCGTCAACAAGCTCGAACAGGACTATGAGTTGGGGAGACTCATGATATGGGATAACCCAATAGGTCCAACAGGCTCAACATCAAGTGAGATAGCATAGGAGGCCCAATATTAAATCTGTTTAGTTGACTTGTATCGACCTCACTTGGCAGGGTCCGCAATCGACCCGAATCGATCTCAGGACCACTCCAGATGTTCTAACAATTAGGTCTGGTCGACATGTATCAATCTTAAGACCCACTCCGGTATTAACTTAAAGCTCCGCCGCATTTATTAGTTTGACAGGTAGCATGCCTCCACATTAATGACGCGTGACAACCGGTACAGTCGGTACCAGCTACCCTGCCACCAACTTTGCCAATCCTGCCACTACCTTTGGCAGAAAGGCGCCTCCAGAGGTACTGGTCATCCGGGAAAATAGGAGATTCAGCCACCTGGAACAGTATCGAGATCTGAACACAGAATGACCATCAACCACCTAGCAAAGACAAAAGTTAGTACACCTGATAAGGGCACCATGGTCAAATCACACCTGGAGAAGGCTATAAATACTTTATACTCAACCACGCTCAAAGTAATGCTCAATACGTCATAAGCTTCATATATTTTCAGTATTCTGTTCGATTTCTATATCTCGACCAGAACTAACTTGAGCGTCGGAGTGCCTTAGTCGGGGCCACCTCGGCTAGTTTAATGTATGTTGTGGTTGCAGATCTCAGACCTCAAGAGATATACAGCTTTGAGTACTCGACCTCTCTAGTCGAATTCATCCCAAACATTATCATTTTCACTATAAGCGACTTTCAACCACATCACAATCTAAAAATTATTTTATCAAAATATTTTGACAAAATACTCCAATTTACAACCACATAATCAGTGGCCTTCATCTATTACGAGATTATATATTAGCTTGGTTAAATCCGTATATCCAACCTAATAATTCAAAATAAACAGTACCCAAGAGTATTAGCCTTGTCATCAAAAAAATACGAAGACCATGCAAAGTAACGAATATCTGTGCAAATACGAAGATGATTTTCCCCAAAACTTTATACCAAAGAAATAAGGGATTAATATTTATTGCCATAAACAATCTTCATACTTTTAATATTCACAACAAAGGAGAAGAAGATAAATATACATTTCCTTGTCATAAATAATGAAAGAAAAAAAGAAAAAAAATACAATATTCAAAGGTAAAACTCAACTGATCTTTATACATAAGAAGAGGTCTAAACTAGTACACTACAAAAGCTTCACATCTTGCTAAAAAATTCACACCTCTGGGGGGGAAAAAGCTCCATTTGTCCCCCCCTTCTGGTGCCATCACTATATTGATTTCGCATACGATCATTAGAATTAAAAAGAAAAAAGAACAAGTGAATTTTTACTTCGAAGAATCCACAAAACCCAGTCAGTCGAGGCCATGACAGTTGCTGCCATCTTCTTACTGGATGAGGGCTATGGCCAGAAGGGCAGCTGCATTTGTTCCATCTTATCAACAGCCGGCAGCTTTCAAGAAGTTGTCGTAGGGACTTGATGCTGGAAGCCGGAAGGAGAGAGGATTATGCTGATATTCAGCTGCGCATAGCGCTGGAGCCCCACTCAATGGTCTGTTAGGAACTGCTCCAGGCAAATTCTGATCCAGGAATGGATTTCCAGGCTGCCATTTTCAGTTAAGGTAACAATATCAGGAAGAAAAATAAATCATAAGATATACAGGGTAAGGTGCAACAGAGTTAAGATGACTTGTAGGCCGAGCTCGAGCCTACAAGACTAGAGTTGTCTGTTTGTATCTAGACCTCGAAGCTCAAGTTGTTGTAAGTTTATCGTGTGGAGTATAATTATAAATTTTGGTTAATAAGTTCTATATTATGTTACCAAATTAAAAATTTTGAGTTTAATTGAGTCAGGTCGAGCTCAATCTTAAAAACCTAAGCTTGAGTCAGGTCAAACTCGAACTTAAAAACCTAGGCTTGTGAGGAGTCCAAGCTTTAATTCTTTTTCCAAAACCATTTTGATTCGACTCGACTCGACACGACTACATCCCTTAATACAATTAAATCCAACGGAGATAAAACGGATTAAATCCAAATGTAGTAAGGGTGTGTATAATGGAGTATAATAGTAGAAGAGGAAGTACCCTATGTGGACCACCAGGCATAGGTATTTCTACAGAATTTCTTTGAGATATGGTCATTAAAGGCCCTTGTCTAGAATGGCTGTTTATCAAATAAGACATCTTCTGCTGCTTTCCCATCAAAAGTGTCTCGCAGTGATTAGCCATTTCCTTGTACGATGCATCAGGGGCTGTGCTCACGGACATTCTGCCTACATGATGCGCCGTCTCCAAAACCTGCGCAACATGTACAAAATCAACACATAACTTAGACAGATGCAGGCTTACTTACTTTTATATGCATTTATGAATGTCATCAGCGACAAATGAAGCATAGTATTCTACACTTTGATGACTTTTTTGCCCCATTGATGCCAAAGAATTTCTGCCCTTAATAATTAGTCGAGACAAAAATTCTTTACTTTGAATTTTAGAGGTAAAAAAGAATATAAAATCCATAACCATTTAAACCTTAGTCAAAATATGTATATACTGGTCATTGTAGCCTCGTACTTTACTTTGATCATTCTCTACATAATTCTCTTATAGATCAGACATGACATTAGACTAAAAATTCAACTAGAGTTCTATTTTATCACTTTGCCCATTTTTTTTTCTTTTTTCATTTTTTCTCAAATCGAGTCAAAAAAGTATTCAAGATATAAAAGTATGAACTACCCCTATTTTTGCAACCTCTTAGACTGCAAGTACAGTAAGGACGAAAGCGAATTCCTCATCAGCAAATCAGCCCCTCCCATAGATTATTTTATCATGAATGAAGAATTATAGGAGCAAGGATCTTGATCTAAAAGCAAACTTCAAGTCCGAGGCGATGAAATAGAAAAAATATATACTTAAACAATCACACAAAAGGATTTGCAAATAAAGTGTAAAATGGTAAAGCTTCCATATCTACCCTGGAATTGCCACATGCAAATGAGTCACAAATTGAAAAAGGACTTACGGATTGCAGAAGTTGATCGACGCTTATGAGACTGGGAAATTCGATGGTCAATGTTGAATTTGGTGGGAAACTACTTTCAACTGAATCTGGGTGAGAACCACCATCTATTTCAAATATTGAGACTGCCTGTACCATGTTAAATACTCGATAAGATCTCAAGGAACAGAGAGCTGTAGAATGGGATAAAAGTAATGCAACTTTTCTAGAGATTTAATTTTAAGAGTCCATTTGATGTAAGAATCAGATAGAAATAATGTACCTTTTCTAGAGATTTAACGTTGTGACAATCCATTTGATGTCCTTTCTCCGGACTACCACTGAACAACTGGCCACCAAGAGAACATAAGTCGTCAGGTGAAAATTCCTTGAGCAGCTGGTCCCTTACGATGGCCACCTCAGCCTGTACCACATTAGCATTGAGACGGAAACTACTTGAAAGTGAAATATTAAAATGATGAAAACCCCGTCAAGTAAACAATGAGATTAAAATCTTACCTCCAATAAGTTTTCCATATTCTTAATAATGACAGAAACGAGAGATTCCTTAGTCTGGTCCCCATTGATTTTTATTTCTGAAAAACATTGCAGAGCAGAACTGTTGTCATCTTTAGATCCGTAAACAACGTTTTGATGTCCTGATCCTGTATCTCTAGCCTGCAACTTGGAATCTTCTACCAAACACAAAAAGGGATCCACCTGACACAAATACAAGAAAGATATTTTAGGCATCCATGACATTTGTGAGACAGCCGATATTTGCAGTTACCATTATACAATATAGAATCTAAAGCTTTGGTAGGTTTTATTTTGAGTGTTTTGGGGGAAATGTCTTGGGAAAATGAGTTTCGGTGAATGAGTTAGGGGAATGTAATATCTATTTAGTATTGTTCTAGAAGGGGTTAGAAATTGTCATGTAAGATCATGATATGTTTGGTTTTGTTTTAGAAAAGGACAAATTGTATGATAATATCAAGGTTAATACCTTTTTGTCTGGTTGGTAGGGTGAAAATATGATTTTATATTATTATTATTCCTATGTATGTATAATATGTGAAGATATATGGGTATACACATGAAATGATTACTTCTGCCTTAGGGATTGAACAGACAAGGTTTTGGTGGGATATTTTGTTACATTGAGTTAGATTGTTTTGGGCCAAACTCCAAAATATGTTTGGTTTTATTTTCTTGGTTCTCGGAAAATATGTTACTGTTACTACTTGCGTTTGGTTTTGAAGATAGTCTTGCACTTTTAAGCAAAAGGAGGATGAAGGTGACTTTGCATAAAGAAGTGTCACAAGCAAATTCATTAAAAACAGAAGAAAAGTCAAAGAAAGACAAGCATACCTCTTCATCAGAGAGCATAGCCTTGACATGTGGGATGAGAGGAAGAATGTTGTAAGCCTTGGATGAAAAGATAATCATGGAAGTTGACAGCACAAAGAGGGATCTGCGCCGTGATGGTGGCAGAGTCCCTGAAATAATGAAATAAAAGTTTAGCTGACATGCCCATATTAGAAACTTCCACATGAAATTAAGCGTTGCTATTAATGAGTTTTAATGATTCATCCAATTATTCTTTGCTTGTCACAGCTAAAAGACCAGTGAAAAAGATATTCCTATACTCGATTAGCCAAAAAACTGTACCTAAGAAGGCAATTTCATTAGACTTTCAGTAAGACGCTGATGTATGTAGCTCTATGTGTTCAAATAAAGAATAGTAGTTTACACTAGTTTTCCTCTATGATTTGTTTTGCTCTTTCCAGAACTGCTAAACTTGCTTTAATTGGCTCACAACAAATGATCGCACCACCTTGAAGAATAACCAATTCATATGCAGAATAAAGATTTGGAAGCAGAAACTTATATAAACTATTTGTACCTCCTTGTGCAAGAGAAACACTCCTCAATGAAAAAGCCAGTTGGAAACTTCGAATTAGAGCATCACGATAGGAGCTCTGCCACCAAAAGAAGAAATCAATATGAGATCTCTAACACACGACCCCTTAACACACTAATCAGATTGAAGGAAAGTAGCCATTTATCAGAGACAACATCCCAGAGAGGGGCTTAGAATGAACTTCACAAAAATTTCCTTTCAAGGAGGGCATCTTTAAACTCACCTAAGTTACCTACCCAGATGCAAAAACTATTAAATAGAAAGACAATTTCACAAACATCTGAAACCATGGTTTCATGCAACCCTAAAGAATTTTTAGTTAGAAAATGTGCATGGTGGTAAACAGCAATTTTCAACAATTGGTACTTATTTCAATCATGACATATCAGAGATAAGTTACCATAATTCGTGGCCTCATTTAGTCTTTTTGTGTTGAATACTGGTTTATGAAGAGTTTTCGTCAATCTAGAATAATCTCTAGCCATCAAAAATCTCGGTCTTCTGGTTTCCTATTCTGAATTCTAGGCTTTTTGGTTGGGAGGAAGTAATTCAAATCTATAAATGTTTATGCTTTCTGTTTACTTTGATGTAACAGATCATCATGAGGATTTTGCCACATTTTTTTGTTAGCTTTCTTACCCTTGTAAAGATTATATCGTGTCCTATCTTCTAGCACAATGCAATCAAGGGATAAACAGAACTTGAAGACCACTGGCACATCATCACATTGATCTTGATGAAGATGACAAAGTTATTATAATGCAACAACTTACACTCTAGAATTTATGGAAACTCAATGCTTATTCTATGATTTGTAGGAAATAACTGAACTTGTAATTTACCTTCGCTCGAGAAAACAACAAAACCAAGCTGTATGTGTGAGCAATTGCCTCATAATTTTCAGGCATGTTTGCAGGAGACATGGATTGTGCCCAAATAGATGAAAATAGGAGGTTTATTTGGTGGCTGCTCAGTCTAAGAGGAACAGCATCCTGAATTATTGAAAGGAGATATATTTATAGGCAATAATCATATATTCAGCCACCCTCAATATTCAAATTTGTTAGAAATCTAAGAAAATATGGTCTTAGGTAGAAAGTGAAAAAAACACCAAAGAAACCTACCACTTCTTTACTTTTGTTTGAAGAAGCAGCATCTGGTACTGGTGATTGTCTGAAGCTATACGCTCGACTATATGTTGACTTAATTTTGTTCAATACTCCATTGTTGCTAATCTGTTCTCCATCTCCTGAAACTTTTTCATTATTCAATTTGTATGGATTTTCCTTAGAAGGACTCCTCTGGTTTTTCATCTTCTCAAACAATGCAGCCGATGAAGAAAACACGGAAACAGTTCTTGAAAGTGTTCTTGGAAAGCCCATATTCTGCTTTGAGTCAAAGATGGCAGAACCTGTAGGAGGACTAACAGAAGATGGCACAAGTATGACAGAGAAGATCTGATGAGCTCCAATACGCGTTTCATGATCTGGATGGACCATAGCTGGAAGTAACTGATGAAACAAAGACTCGGGGAAAGCCTAATGAATGAAAAAATAAATAAATAAATAAAGTACCAGCAATCAATAAATAGTTTACTGAGAGAGAGACAAATTCATTTATAAAAGGCCTTGCCTTATTTTTATATGATACAGCTGGCAAAGAAGCTATGATTTGAGCAGTCCTATAAACAGCAGAAATAGTTGTTCTAGCTATAACAGCAATGCTTGAGATGTTCTCTAACATAGAAGCCATTACATCAAGGATTACACCAGCATCTCCAACCTGTTAATCAGTGAAAAGAGAAGTATTATGACTCCATACATCCAACAGCTACTACAAGATTTAGTCATCTGCTGAAAGAAGAAAAGAATAGATGACTGACGATTGAATAAAATTGGCCGTCAAAAAGCTATAACTAGAAAAGAGGTAAAGATCACCTTTGATGCCAACTCTGTGAGACATTCATCCACTACTTCGTGGAATTTTCTGTTCCACTTAATTACTTCGTCTCCAAGATTTGCATCATCAAGTGAACAATGTATGCTTTTGCGCAAATGCCTCATGACATCACTTACGGCACTGACTATAGCTACCGATGACTGGGTCTTGGTGAGTCGAACAAGGGCAGTGATGACCTGAATAATGTCAAGCTGCATGTCTGGTTGCTTAAGGACATTCTTATGGTCAAGATGTTTGACTAATATCGACAGCAAAAAGTGTGTATTCTGCCCTGCACAAGCAAAAGTAGAAAATGGCATCAGCAATCCACATGTTGTGATAAATTGGGACAATCTGGATACTATTTAGAAAAAACATTTCAATTAAATTTAAACCTCACCAGAATCATCCATCAAAAGCTGCATTTCTTTGAGAACAGAAAAAGCAATGCCATGTTCCATAGGCCATAGATTTCCATTATCAAAATACCGAAACAAAGACTCCAAAACACGACGCATGGTTGTAGCCTCTTTCCCAAGATTGGCCATGTTTTGCAGGCACACCCTAGACCAAAAACATGGATTCTTCGCATCTTCTCTGTGCAATTAATCAAGATACAGTTTAACATGCACATAAAAAGGGAAAAAGGAAATTGAGAAGATAAAGAGAATAAAATTTGGGCAAAGAAATTACGCAGTCACGTTAATTTGTCCTTTATCATTTACGATGATTCTCCAAGAAGGAACCTTCATTGCACCGTCCGGAGCAGGAGAGATGTGTCCCTCAGTTTTATGAACTTCTTGTACCCAGCGATTTTGGTCGGAATCATCCTTACTTTGACCTTTGTAATTTTCCAGTACTACTGAAACAATCTGAGGAATTGGGATGAACAAGATCATTATTAGATGCAGTCTACAGCTGAAGAATCATATTGGATGTAGTAACTATAAAGCTAAACAATTTTTCACTAATAAAAATACTTGAACTTCTATGTAAACTAAAAGATATATGCTTGACCCTTATTTTAAATGAAAATTAACTGCTATTGGAAATAGTTAAATGGATGGAGTTCAATAGATGAGTGTCGGCCAATCTGTCCAGAGGTTGCATCCTCAAAAACATATAGCAAATAAGGAGCCAAAGAACAGGAAGAAAAAGTGAATGTACAACACAGATATACTTACATTATCAAATTCAACTGAAATATGGGAATTTTCACCCATGAACCAAACCTGTACAACACAAAAAAATAAATAAATGAACGCTGATGAACTAAACAAATGTCACATAAAATATAAAGTTATAACAAAGCCTCTTAATGAAACCCTGGATGAATGAATTTAAGAAATGTACATAGCCTTTAACATTTTGAAAAATAATCTATGAATGTGATTACAACTAATTGTTAACAAACTTAAAGAAACCGAAATCTGAGATCCCAACAGAGCATCAAGTGAACAAATCTTTTAGAAAAGGAAAGAAAAGTTCCATCACAATATGGAAACACTTAAAGAGAATGAAGAAGGGCAGAAAGAGAAAGAGAACACCTTAAGCAGTACTAAGAGAATTAACTCGGAAATAATGCTTAATGATTTTGGATACTGTTGCCTTTGCCTATCATTTACTCAGTAACTCACTAATGCCACAAAATTCAATAAAGTAAGTCTATTTTGACACTCAATTTGGCTGGAAAGAAATTAAACATTTCAAATCAAAGAAATGATAAACCTATAATACATGTTTGAATGTTTTTTCCACCATAAAGTATTTCAGATTCTAAGTCAAAATTTTGAGATAATTTTTAGATCATTACTTTGGATTTTTCTTGTCCTCTTAAAACCAGAATCATTTGAAATTCTCTAGGTAATTTCTATATTATTCCAGTCACTGATTTAAATCTATAGCCAAAATGTTTGATGTCATACAACTAAATCTGAAGTAATGGCAATGGCACCCAACAGATTCAGATTCTTCCTCAAATCTACCAATGGAAAAGGAGTGATTGAATGTGAACACAAACCATAGCAGAGAGAGCTTGCAGCCCAGCTGCCCGTTGTTGTTCTGCCCTTTCATCTTCTCCCACTTCTTGAGCCATTAGGCAGAGTTTTGGAATTAATCCTTCTAGGTTAAACATGTAAGTTCCATCATTCTGGAAAGCATACAAGAGTTGAATCAGCCTAAACTTTCCACAAGGAATGAAAATGGGAGAATGTACAAAGAATCACACAGCAGTACCAACCTGATTATTCACAAAATCAAAGAGAGAATGGCATCCAATAATTAACATTTCATCTTGGATTGTCTGATCCAGCAAGGTGTACAAAATACTAAGTAAACTATTTGCGAACAAAGGCCTGACATGAAAACACCTCCGGTAAATATTGTTGATAAAAATTCCCCAAAAAGATGAATATGACTAGAAACATTACCTGTAAGGTACCTGTCGTACTTAATGCATCACAACTAGGAACGCACATAAAAAGGAAAAACAAGAATAAACTTATACAGCAGATGTCACACACTTTGCCTTGACACCACCATAACAAATTTTGGGGCTCCAAGTATTTTCATCTATAAGACTAACATCAAAACACATGTCCCAGACAAGGAGATAATAGAAATTATACTTTACTGCTCTTATCATTTTAAATTAGGAGAGAAACAAAATGTTTGGATTTTGGAATAGAAGAAAAGATTGGAAAATACCAAGAGAAATCAATATACTGTGGAGAGAAAGACAATCAGGTAGAATATGGCATGCACCAAGAGAACAGATGCAGACATATTTGTTACTATAAAACTGGCTGTTGTCTCAGTAAGTCATATATTCCGCCAGAAGACATACTGTTAGCAACATTCATGTCATGACAATATTTTCCTTGATTCTTATTCAAACAATTTCAGAAGCAATTTTGCCAATACCAGAATTTGTTGCTCTGGACTTCCTTAGGAAGCTTGAAAGTCTACTAACTGAAGCAATTCAATCAAACTATCCCTGCTTCAGATGCTACAGCACCAACCCAAATTCATAAAAAGAATGAAAAAGTTCATAATACAAAATCCCAATCTCCATACTATCCAAAAACAAAAAATTACTTACTTGAGCATAATCTACATTAGATATTTCACGTGAAAATTGCAAAACACAAAATTATTAAAATCTCAGTCACAGATTACACCAACAAAAAATGAAACAAAACCAAAATATCCATAAATCAAGTACCTCTCGCATATCACCAAAAACATTTAAATAAAAAATGAAAAACAATAGCAGCAGTGGACGTACATTTGCTCCTTGCAAGAATACAAGAATCTCTTGTAAATACACATAACAACTTTCACTGATCGAAAGTTTTCATTTCTTAATTCCTTATAGCATCTTTGTTCAAGGGAGCTTGCTATCTATAAGTCCAGAGCAAACAAAACGATTAGTAAGTTAGCTTTAGCACAAGAGAAGAAAGTAATTTAAATGCGCATACATAGTGGTTAGAGTGCAAAGAGTTCAAAGAAGAATAAAGACAAGAATTAAAACCAGCAAACCTTACTTTACTAGGATTTGTGGGGAACATAGTTCACACAAATAAGCAATAAAATGACTTTTTTGGTATACCTATCACCAATCATAGTAAGATAAAAGAATATGATAGGCAAAAAGGAGGGATGACCAAAACCAAATGCTATAGCAAAATAAGAGTTGCAACCGTTGAGAAACTCCATTCTGCTCTTATTTGTCGTAGCCAAAAAAATTAAAGCCATGGTTATTCAAATTTAAAGGTTAAAACCTAGATGTATCTAAGCAACAACAAACATTTTAAACTATTCTACTTCAAAAGAGTTTTTGCAATTAGTAACATACAATCTTTAAGTTTTTGGTTTAGGAATTGTTAATAAGAAAGAAGGGTAATTATATATTATCTTAAATATTCATCCATAAAATATTAGCTTCAAGGCCTCCCAAAAGTGAAATTTCTAAGTTCAGAAAACATATAAATTATCATTGGCCATCAAAAGAAAAATTGACAGAAGGATGTGCAAGGAAAATAATACTTGTGAAAACCTAAAGGTGTAAATAATAATATTTAATAAATCTAAGTATTAATTCTTCACTAGAGCAAATTATTACTCAAAACTCCAACAATGAGCAAAGGGCCCCCCTCTTAACTATCTCTTCGGAAACATCAGTTTCTTACATAGTACCATGGAGTGGCAGCAGGTTAAAAGTTCCCTTCCTGAGCAAATATGGCAAAGCTTTGTTAAGCAAATAACAACAGTGAGCATTCATATAAAATGTGGTGTGTGGTTCAAGTTCAGCTATTCTTCTTGTTAAGGTAACATCACCACACTCTGTTGCAAAGTTTCTACATAAAGAGTGGAAAAGCTTTCTTTTTATGACTAGACAATCATTATGAGTTTACAGAAAGGGTACAAAAGCACCAAGATGTATAAGAAACAAATCCAGCAGCATATTACACGAGGAATGCCATATCAATTTGCTGTATTGCCGAATAGGATGAGCAACTTATATCAGTATAATAATACCTTAGGAATGCGCAAAGGATTTTTTATAGCATATTCACATAATTTCCCAATCATCCTGTCATTTGGTTCTTCTTCCTGTAAGGCAAAAGAAGCAATTTTTTGAGTTAAACAACCATAGAGTAAGTGAAACATCTAGCATCAAGAAGCCACAAAATAAAATTCACTAATTTGAGATAGAATCCTTCATGATGAAACTACTTCGTCAATGCCCCCACTGATGTAATAGGCATTAGTCCATGCTCAGCAGTGAACTAAAAAGTTTAGGGAGACTGACTATTAACACACACCACATAAAACCAAAACAGCACCAAATCCTTGCCCCATTTGTCCAAAATAAGTTATCCAGAGGAGTTCAAGCTTTACATATGACTGAACCACTACAATCAGTAAAATGAGTCATTATATGTGATGCCCAGAATCTGATACATCTTGAGCTTGTGCTAAGTTAATTCATCCCAAAGTGTGTTGTTGAAAAGTATAGCATGCGATCAAGAAACTCACCAGGGACCGGGGGAAAATATCTGAAATCAACTTCTTGTACCTCTTCACGGGCTGCCTAGACCTTGCCCGCAATGCAGGACAGAAGAAACAAAGGCTGCCACATACTGGCAAGACTTGCCTTGAGATCACACCCGAAACAACACTCATATCTATATTACCAATTCACCAAACTCTAATCTTTTCTCCCAAGTCACTTTCAAATCCAGTGCTCTCTTTCCCTTCTATATCTCAAAAATATACAAGATTCTTTAAAATCGTAGGAGAATAAGAAGGGAAAGGAAAGCTGGAAAGATCAAGTGGGAACTTCTGAATCCCGCTACCAGCCTACAAAAATCCAAATATGAACACACCCTCAAAAGCAAATTCTTGTCAACCCATTTCAGAAAAAACAATAAAAACTCAAGAATTCAAGAAAATGAGCATCTCGTAAACCATTCAAGAAATCTATTCCTTTCAAAGCTTCGACAGACTTAATGCTACATCCACGTTAATACTCAAGCAAATGGGCTTTCTTTAAATTACAAATGAAATTCAATTTCTGTCAAAATCAACAGGAATCTTGATCATATACCAATATCACTACTCACAGCTTCAAAAATCCTATAATAAAATACCAAAAAATACTGTACATAGAGTAATATTAAACGATATCTTTTCACATTCTCTTTTTTTCTCTTTTTTCTTGACATGAATAAAAGGGTGTTTTCTTGATTATTACCTTCAGATCAATGCTGTAAAGAGCAGACCGGAAGGCTGGCAACCCATCAAGGATTTCCAAAAATGTGCCGATTCTCCAGCATTCCCCGAAACTTATGACTCCCTTTCTCTCCCCTTTTTCTACAACCAGCGCACCTCTTATTTCCTCCCTATATATAGCTGGACAAACTATACATAAAAATTTAAAAATTTCTGTCGTTAATGATTGAGAACGTGTCTACTTTATACATGGGAATGATATACTAGTATTTTATACGGTTTCGCCATTGATGCGGTGGTGTTAATTGCCAAAGATCATGGGATACAGAGAAAAATACTAACAGATATATTGGGATATTTGACCGTTACAACAGTGTGTACATACTCGTTGCAATATTGCTGCCCTACAGTTGTATCCGAGCAAATTCCGTAAATTTTTGGGAAGGTGCATTTGATGGATGAATTTAGATTTGGTTGAGAAGTTTCGAATTTTAAAGATCTATCCAAAAAACACCAAAAAAATAAAAAGAAATTTTAGGAAAAGCTATGGAAGATAATTGTTTTGTTTTTTTTATTGAATTCGAATATATTTATAAATATAAGAACAAGATGGATTCAAAAAAAAGGATTTAAAAATAAAATGCTCAAATCTCTTGTTATTATAAATTATGAGCGCACTGCATATCGAAAGAATTTCTTATGATAATAACAATAAGAGCACGTTTAAAAATATTAAACAACTAAATGGTGATTCGAATACATTCGCATTATATATTTTCAATTTCTAATATTTTTAAAATTAAATAAAAAATATTAATTAATTTTTATGTAGAAAACAAAATATATTTTTATGTATGAAAAGTTTTGTTCTAAAAGACAAGTATATTTTAACAATACTTGAATAATTTATAGATATTTTATTTTAAAGTTAATTGATTTTGATGAATGTGATATAATGCAGTATGATAGGTTCAAAAATTAAATTAAATTAACATTTCTAGTGAAAAAAGATTAAAATAAATATAATTTCATATTTCAAATAGTAAAAGTTGAAAAAATTTCTATAAAAAGATAAACAAACAATCTCAAAGAATCTTAATATGCTTGTGATTCTCGTACAAATCAAACACTAATAGAATTTTAGTAATTCAATTGTAAGAGTAATGTTAGATTGTAGTTATAAATCATATGATTCTTGATAAATTCATAGGTTTATTAAGGAAATGGAATGAAAAATATAATTGGGAGATAATTGGTTTGTATGTACATTTAATACAACCTCAAAAATAAGTTAAAGGACAACACCCAACTACTCTTGATGCATTCATCTAATAAGATGAAAAGTGAGATGGCCCATTTGCCCTAAAACAAATGAAAAGATTAAGACAATACATGTACTTGTGCAATAAATGTACACCCCTTGTTAGTTGCAACCTCCTTGCCATCCATGCACATGGATGGCTTCCATATGTGTAATTTTTAGGAAAATTTGAGAGTTGGAGATTCAAGCAATTAAAATTAACCATATATGGCAAAACAAGCATGGATCCTCCCACATGAATGGTTATCATTATTTTATATATTTTTTAAAAAATAATCCAATTTAATTAAACAACTATAAAATAGCAAATATGTCAATATTCATGTACATAATTTTTTTTCCCCTTAAAATTGCATCTTTATTGTTGAAACTATAGACTTGCTTCTAATTATTTCGTAAACTTTAACGCGATATAAAACTTTTAATTTGATCTGAAGAATGATTTAATCAATCGAAAAATTTGTCACTTCAGAACGATATCCAAAAAATATGTAATTAATTCATAAATATGAAATAAGAAAAACAATTTTCTAAAAGTTAAAACAAGGGGCACTTCTTTTTTTTTATTTAATAATTAAAATAAGGGATACTTGAACCTTGCTAGCTTCCATTGAATTTGTGGAATAGTGGCTTTCTAAAATGAAAATAAATTTTTCCAAGATGTCGGCTGAATTATGATTTATACGTATGTAGTTAGTATTCACACAAATTTCGTTGCTTGCAAAATTAAATCACAAGACAAAATAAAAAATAATGGATAAATTAAATTTATATAAAAAAAATGAGAATTACAATTTATCAGAGAAAATATATAAATTCTCTAACAAAACTAATCCCCTAATTTTTCTCCCAATATATATATGATCCAAGGGCTTAAAGCTTGTTCTTGGATATATGGTGTAGTATCATTTGGCTTGGTAAAAGATACTATGAAATTTCTTTGAAACCCGAACCTTGACTCCAAGATCAAAGAACTTGATGACTTGATACTTTAAAAAGGTATAGGACCTTTATAGTCGCAATACGTCGTCGCAGCAAGAACTTGAAGCTTAAAGACTTAAGTATTGGGGTTTGAGAATATATGAATATGTATATGTTCCTATATGAGTCTCTAGTCATCCCTTTATACAGGTGTTCAGCAGGAAACTCCGAAATGACTTAAACACATTTGATAATTATCTCTTTAGTGCACATATTAAAAGATAACATCAAATATTTTTAACTTGATTGATCCGCGTACATAGATGCGCCACGTGTCCCGACTTGATTAGTTTGAGATTGCTAGAGCACCAGAGTTGATTTGATTGAGATGATACACTTTTATCTTGACATTTATCAATATTTAATTTATAAAATAAATATTAAAATATTAATTAAAATTAATTATTTATTATTTAAAATTTAATTTAATAAACTTTAATATATAAATAAAAAATTTTAAATTAATAATTAATATTCATTTATACATATCGCTTATCAATTAGCCCAAAAATTAATCCGTCTACAGTTAGTAATGTAGTTGAGGATATTTAATGATTTGGCATTGAGATTTTGACCACATCTAGAGGCTGGGTCCAAGAATATGGGAAATTCCCAAGAATATGCAATTGTATAAGATCTGGCAGTCACTCCCTTAAATTTATATAGAATTATTAAATTTTTTTTTTCATAATGTAAAGTTTTGGGATGAAAAAACTGATAGAGACAATCAGCCCTTTAAATTATATAAATTTTATACATTTTTTATTATTATAATTCAACTTTGCCTGCATAAAATAATAAATACTCTTCAAATTTGGCAGAAATCTATTCCCGCTTTTAACAACTTAAATTCTTTACTCCTAGTCTGGATATTCTCTTTCATCATTGGAAAAATATAAGTAAAGTGATTCCCATCAAAGCAAAGGATGTTTTCCACCTTGATTGGTGGTACAAAGTGTAACCCTTTAAGGGCATACCTTCTTTTTTGCTTTTTGAGCTCCAACTTTGCTCTTTCTTTTTCAAAATGTGACCAAAATGATTCCTGTCATTAAAATAACTGTAAAAGCAACTGGAAGAATTGTTCAAACACCAAGAAGTGAGGCTAATTTGGGCAATATTATAGAAGTACAATTAGTCAAAGGTGAACTTTTAATTTTTGAATCTCGATTAATTGAATCTCCAATTTCGTTTTTTTACAAACCATCCTTATTGTTATTGATTCAATGATCCTTGTAGGACGACCCACAATTTAAAAATAGCTTTCTATGCACATTTCAAACTTGATCGCCACTCCAATTAAGCTTTTGAAATGTTGCCATATTCCCTGTCAACATGATCCACAAAGGTCATAGGACTGCAAAGTCCTTTACTACATTTAGGGCAAACACCAAGTGCCACATTCATAACCCCATTCCTCTCATGGACTTTCTCTGCATGATCCTCCAGAGTCTCAACCATAGAAAATCTTAAATTGCATCGTGGACACACTTCTACTTGCCCAGTTCCACTTCCACTGTGGTTGGGACTATTGCTCTGGATAGCCCCATCCCTACCTAATGCTTGACCAAATTCACAGCTCAACCTAGCCTTTTCCAGCTTCAACTGTGACCTAGACGGATGAAGACGTAGCGGGAGCTTCCTTTGGGGCCTGTTTTGCTTCCGTTTAAAAATCCCTTTTACTAAAGAGCTGCTGCAGATATCTAAGGTCCAGCACACTTGTGGTTTGGTCCAAACATATGATTCAAACAATGGTCAATGATGCAATCGCCATATTTTATTGTGTTTGAGAATGTTAGAATCTCTCTGCATCCAAGTACCGGTCACACTCAATGTGTACATGTAGCTCCCAAGTAATATTTGAATCTTTCTCGGGAATTAAGTGAACTCATTTAGCACAACGAGGGCAGACAACAACAGTGACATCAAGTTCGTCGGGTTTGGAGCATTGGTGCCTTCTACAGCTCTGGTGCTCAGCACAAAATATACTTGTGGGAGGTTGCCAAAGAGACATTTAGCCTATGAAGGGAAAAAATAGAACACTTTCAATGTAACAAATAAGGGTAGAAACCATTCTAAGCTATAATTTCACAACCAATATCATTTCCTAGTGCGTTACAAAGAAATCAGGGAAAAAGAAATCGAAGAAGGGATCATAAAACATTCATATCAGCACTAACTTTGACCCTTGCATGGAAAGTCATTACTAGAAAATGAAATTGGCTGATTGAAGGTATTTGTAGTTGTCTATTATTGTGCATGGCTTCCTGTGTTTAACATAGCTCAAATACTACGGCGTCGTAATTGATATCCCCAATTAAGGCCAATTGAGGGGCATAATGTGAGCTAAGTTTGTGTTTGTTACATGAGATAAGAAAGCGGGCTGGCCCGCGTAATTTTCATGACCCGCCGCCACGTGGATGATGCTACCCATGGCTGAAGTAGCGACTTTGGGGGTGCGATTATCAATCGCAACCACCCCCCAAAAAAAATAATTTTTCCGAAGGAAATTTACAGCAAAGCCCTTATCTTGACTTCCCAAGGACAGAGTGCAATGACGAATGCACACTGTTGCTTTCCCCTTTTCCATTTTACACTTATCTTATCTTGACTTTTCCAATAATGTATGTATTGAAAATCAAAATTTATAATTTATAAATTAAAAATTTATATAATAAAAATTTATAATTTATATATTGAAAATTTAGATAATAAAAATTTATAATTTATATATTGAAAATTTATAATTTATACCAAGTGTGATAATTGAAATTTTTAGGTTAATTTATATATATATATATATACATATATATAAAATTTAAATGCTATTATATGTATTTATTTTTCAAGAGCAAAATAGTCATCTAAAATATAGTAAGCCCAATCAAACACCTATATCAGATTATTAGAGATTTCAATAGTACCTATATCATGTATATATAATACCTATAACATATAATATTTAATATTGTATATTAAATATATAGTATACAATATTTAACATATATTTAATTCATGTATTGTATATTATATGTTATACAATAATATATAGTATACAATATTAAATGAAGATATAATATATAATAGTACCTATAACATATAATATACAATATTAATATTATTTAATGTGTTATATATTATATGTTATAAATTCATGTATAAATATATACATATATATTTTTATTTATACATATAATATATGATTTTCAAAAATACGAGAAGCTCTTTTTTATATATTTTTTTAATAGAGGATATTATGCCTATTTCGAATATCACATAGGCTCGTAGCAATTTACCCCTCGTTAATTCGTCCAACACAAAAATCCCAATCCTCTCAGTTTTAACAAAATTTGTCAACGTTTTCTCGACAAGAAAACCCTAAAAATTCAACTTTCAAGCACATTCACAAATTAATCACGTACAAATGACAATTTTGTAGCCAAACTATGCCAACAGTCCCTTCTTTGGCTACCAACTTCCAATTTGTTTTCATAACTTTCAAAATATAAATAAGTAAAGCATACACATTTCTCAATTTTATTTTGAAAACACATCCAAAAAAGTCCAAACCCCACACCCCCCGAATTCATTTCCTACTTATTCTAACCCTTTCATTTTTTGTCCTCCTACCCGATTTATATATACACATACATAATTAATTTAAAAATATTCATTTCATCCCATTAATCCAACAAGAAAGTTATTAATGTGACATCTTATCCTCTCTCAAAATACAAATAAACAAACAATTTTCTCTCAATTTATTCTCTATCTACCATCCAAAACACAAACAAACAACCATCACATTCCCCGATACTATTTCTCAAAAATCATTTTACCAAAAAATTTTGGCAAAATGTACCAATTCACAACCAAACAAAGCCAATAATCCCCTCGGAATTAGGTTTTGGAATGAGGAAAATAATTGGCGTGTGTATTATGTATATGTAGAGTCGTATATCCCTGGATTTGAGCCTGCTTATGCTGATACATATTTTTCGTATTCATAAAATCTTTTTCATACAATGGCACCAAGCTACGCCCACAGCTTTTATTTTAAATTTTAAAAAAAATTCGAATACATATTAATTATAATATTCAAATTCCTTAAATATTAATTATTAGTACAAATTTACAAATGATGTAATGCAAATGCATGTCTTGTTCTTTCATTCATAATGGTGGCGTATTGGTCATTATTTCATCGACATGAAGATCCATTTTAGTGATATACATTATTTTTATTTTATTTTATCATTTCTTTGATTAAAATAATAATAAGTACTTAAATTTGTATGAATATTCAAAACTTGTGTTTATACATACAATTTTGATGATAAATTAATATGTCAACACCCATGAATTTATTTATCATGCCACCCAAACAATACCACAATAATAAATAAATTACATAAATTATCACATAATAAATAATTATGAAATAACTTAAAAATCAACCCAAACTCACCCTACAAATATAATATGTTGGACCACATTTGATCATAACATATTAGTGTTTAGTTCCCGTAAATTAGTTTTACTTCCTCAATAGATTTTTCTTGCCATAAAACTGATCATATAATAGTTGTACTTAACTCTCATTAATTGATTTTCAAAACCACCATCAAACCTCGTCTAATCTTTAATAGCTCTATGAGTATGATCTTTTTTGTCAGAAAACAGATCGATACAATATAATTTGTCCGTTAATAATTTCAAAGTCCAATAAACTACTATGACTATTTCAACAGCATTGATGTAATGCAACTTTTTTGTCAGAAACACATATTGATATAACGTAATTAACCGGTAATCATTTTAAAGTCCAACAAACCACAATGACTATTTCAACATCTCAAAGTGAGCGAGCGAGCTATGTTTATAATATAAATGACATGTAATTCAAGAAAGCTGGAAAATTATACAGAGAGTGTAATATTACCTTATGGTGTTTAATTGAGGATGATGACTATGAACAAAAACCTTGCCAATTATGTAATACTGGTGAGATTTTTAGTTGGATCAGGTCTAAGGATTGAAGAAAAGAACGATGAAAATCACCTACCTCCCTTTAATCCAGTGCCTTTTGTTGATGCACTGGGTGCTCGCTCACCATGCGCGCACACAAGTGTGCGCGCACAGCGAGGGGCACCCCACTGACTGCCCCAGCATCAAATAAACCAATCCAACAACAAGCAAATTGCCAGTTTGCTGCCTCGCACTGCAGCAACATAACAAATGGGCAGGAACCCCCTCATGCCCTTCGTTGATATGTCCCCATACAAAGCCTAATTGGTGAAATTTCATTCAGTTAGGTGGTTTTTCAGCCCATGTCTCAACTATTACTGCAAAATGACAAAAATGGCCAACTGGTTGAGTAAAAAGACAGCACTGGTCCTACACATTTTTCACAATTTCAGAGGCAAAGAAAATTGACTATTGACTGGTGAGTGGTGACAAAATTGGCAACATCCAAATGTCAAAGAAAATGAAAGAATATTGCATGCTATATCTGTGTTAGATTTTGAGGACATTGGAGGGGGTCACATATTGGAAGAAACAAATGCATGTGATGTTGGTAAGGACAAAGTGGGAAAAGAACTATATATAATTTAATAATTTGAAAAAAGATTTACTACTGACAAATACAGTCAACTTTATGACTTTGATCAGAAAGATCATTGATGGACTCAAGGAGGACATTTTGGCCCATCAAATATGCTTTGCACCTCAAAAGTGCAGAGCAGCTAAAATGGAAAATTCAAAGTTGGTAAAGTAAAGAAAAAGATGGAGGAGAAATTATTATTATTATTATTGTCTTTATTACTAATATTATTAAAACATATATATAAACAAGATCACATGAAATTAATCATATTGTAGCTGCTTGTTTAGATATTAAAGAAGAATGTGGTAATTAATTTCTTGGTATTTTCATTATTCTTTGGTCAATTGAATTAATGATATTGCAGAATAACAATCGTTTATTCTCATTTAATTTGATATATTTTTAATGATTTTTCTTTAAAAAATAGTTTGGAGTGTATTGGCCATTTGCATTTATTGAGGATGGCTTAATAAAGTTGCCACTTAATAGATCAGTTGAGGTTAATAACGTCACCTCAAATAGTAAAATTTCGTTTTATTTTAATTATTATTATAATCCAAACTCGAATCAGAACTACAGTTAATTAATTTAACCACGACTATTACCTTAATCGTGCATGTCAAGCGTTCTATTGCTCAATACTAAAACACATAATATGA
>JACGDI010005373.1:165497-183233 GCA_014898725.1 Jacaranda copaia
CACCACCACCGCCAACTCAACCTCCACCTCCGCCGCCGCCCAAGGAGGAGCAACCAAAGCCAGCGACAACTGAAGAGGCAAAGAAGTGAGATGTTGAGGGGATGGTTGCCTTGTTTTTTTCCCCTCAATGTATCAAATATTTTGTAAATACAACAATTTATTTTATCATTTGCAGCTTAATTTCTATATGTTATTTTTTTTCCTTTTTTTTTTGTTTAATTAGTTTTAAAACGTAAATAGTAGTAAAAGTTAGTAAGCTCTAGGAGATTTTGTCCTTCGCCGTGGATTAATTCACTTTGAATGTTTTTTTTTTATATATTTCATTTTCTATTTCACATTTTATATTTTATTTTTTATTTTAATATGATGTATATATATTAAATATATTTAATTATTAATTAATTATTTTTATAAAAAAATATTTTATATATGTGTAATACATCCATATAATAGAATTGGGGATGAAACATATATTAGAATAATAGATCTAAATTGGGATTAATTTGGGAAAATTATGCCTAGATTTAATTTAGGTAGAATTAAAAGTGTTTGGTTAAATATACATGAGAGATGTTATAAACTTTCACACGGCCTACAAAATATTATATTTAATTTAAAATATAAATTCTTGAAATGTTTTGAATAAATAAAATCATAGAGCTAGTAAAACATTACAAATAATATAATTTATAAAAATTTGTTAAAATGTAAGGCTATGTTTGGTTTTTTGGCAAAATGATTTTTGGGAGTTATATTGGGAAAGTGATGGTTGTTTGTTTGATTTTTAAACGGTAAATGAAGAATATTTTGAAAAGAAATAAAATATCGTATTAATAATTTTTTTATTGGATTAGTATGATAAAATTAATATTTTAAAATTATTTATATATATATATATATATTGGATAAGGAGAACAAAAACTAGAGGGCAAAAAATTTTATAATTTGCATAAAATTAATTGAAAGAGTATTTTAAGAATTTTTATGTGTACTTTGAGAGTAAAATTAAAAAATGTGAATAATTTATTTATTTATATTTTAAGAGTTAAAAAATAAATTGTCAATTTATAACCATACAGTCTTACAAACAAGATAGAAGCTCGTACCCCTTCTCAAATTAGTTTATATAATTTTAATAACTTATTTTTGGATCTGTTTTCCAAAAAATTTATCAAATACCCACAATATCTTATGAAATATTTCAATAAGCAAGTGAACTCAACCAAACAGCCTCTTAAATGGATCGTAATAGGGGAGGTACTTTCTTCAATTAACTAATACTTCTAAACTTTTTAAAAATGGATGAACAGTTAAACAAGGAAATAAATTTAATTATCTATCTTAAATTTCGTAATCTAATACATATTTCATCTCATATTTTACTTTATATATATGTACGAAGAATACTAATATTTTCTCATAAAAATAATTAATTGTGGATTAAATGCATTCGACTTGTATCCATAAAAATGGCATCAAATATGATACATATATATATATATATATACATTGAAATAAAGAATCCAAAGTGATTAATGCAAATCCAACATGCTGACTTGGCTAGTGCATAAATCTCATACTTTATGCTTGACATTTAGAATTCGAACCTTCACAAATGTGCATGTGCGAGTGTAATTAAATGTTGAAAAAAAAAAGAAAAAGAAAAAAGAGCCAATGCTGAAATCGGAAGCAAATCTAACCGTTGCTCCTTGAGCTGACAAGTTACACAAAGGAGACTTTAGGAGATTATCCGTTGGTGAAAATCAGCTTTAGCATGTTTAATTATTATATTAACGAAAAAGGATCCCTGATCCAAACAGAGCACAAGAGAAGCATGTCTCCCTTCATATAGGAAGATAATAAAAATCTGAAATAGTGCTAGAAAGTTGGTACTCCCAAGCAAAACACCAGCAATCACAGTTGTGACACTTAAAATGCAAGTTATGGAACAAATTATAGACTTTCCAGGTCAGTTTCAGATTTAAGTACATCTTTGCTGCCTCTAGAAACAATGAAAAGTTTATACACAACAATAGCTCATCTCTTCACCTTGCAAATCAATCTGAAAATCCAACCAAAATCACCAAAACCAAAAAGGTGTTATACGCAAACACATGTCCAACCTCATCACCATGGTCATGAACAAGCCAGCATGTCACAAGGATCATACGCACCATCTGCAGCTAATGCATCTAATGTACACACTTCTCTGTATTAGCAAACTAAAGAAAACTAGTAGTCCATTAACCAATTACTTTTGCAGTGAAAATACTTCAATGAGATTAGCACTTTGGTGGAGCTACAGTCACGAATTTGTCCTTTGGATAGTAGTTATGGTTCAAAGCAAACATTTTATGGTGGCAAGAACTAGTATGATCGTACCCAAGGAGAATTGCTGTACTAGTCTCTCTTTTCCCGCCTTTTATAAAATAAAAGAATACGAATTAAAGGAAAGTAGAAGGTTGCATTAATTGTCTCAAATGTCAAGGCCAGCGTGCTTCCTTCACACAAGTTGCTATAATTTCAACAGTCTAAATTTGAGTGAGCCAGTGAGGAAACAAATGAACTAGCTTAAGACATGCATGCACCATATAGTGCTAAAATAAATATGATCCTTGACACTATCGTAGTCGGAAGGGAGCCAGGAGGATGGTTTCCACCGGCACAGAGGTTGTATATAACTGTACATGCCGGTGGCTGAAGTAGAAGAAAATTGTTGAAAGATATGTGCAAAAGTTATTGATATTCTGCTATGGAAGATGAAAAATTGTGAAACTCTCTTAAAAAAGCAGAACACCTTGACAGGAAGAGAGCTTAAACATTCACAGCTTTCTATGCCTGCAGAAATTATTGACCTTGAGATGAAATCCGGCAACAATAGGACCTGGTGTGAGAGTGCCCAAGACTAATCATCTTATAATATACTTACATTGAGGAGTACAAATAAACTTAATAATGACCAAATATGCTACTTAATATGCATGCCGAATTGCATTAAGATATTATTCCGTCGGTAAGTTACGTACTGGGGGATTTTACTTAAAAAGGAATCTTGGATGGTGGGTGGAGAAGAAAAGTTTATGTGAACAACTCTTGACTCTCTATGTGGAACCAAAATCAAGTATTATTATAACCCATGAGTTGAGGATGGATGCATGGCCCCACACAAACATCACAAATAATAATGGTAAATCCGTCGCAAAATATGAAGGTTCAACCTCAACGAGTTATTATTCAGCCGGCATGCATGTGGCGAGAAATTTTGACCTCATAATAGCCTTTGAGTGAGAGAAATAATCATAAGTCCGTTGCCAAATATGAGAATTCAACCTCAACGAGTTATTATTTAGCCAGTATGCATTTGGCGGGAAATTTTGGCTTGAGAAAATAGACTTTGAATGAGAGAAAATAGCCAACATGCAAGTCTCATACCACTCGACTCCTCAATTCACATCAAACTCATGATCATAAATGGAGTGCAATCTATGACATCCAAATGACAAGAAGCTTCTATAAAAGAATGATCATCCACAAATCATTCAAACAGCAATTTTGAAAGAGCAGGTCCAGCAGCAGCAGCAGGCTGATGCAATCCAGGCAGCTTCTGAAATATCTTGAGGTTGGTTAGTTCAAAACAACAATTTCAATTTCAAAACCATGAGTAGAACACAAGTCCATACCAGAATATAAAATTCTCAGGATTTACCACAACAGATCAATCAAATATGCTTGCTAAGTTCAGAGATTCAAACCTTCAATCCAGAAGCACAAACAAAGCTGTAAACATGAACTAATCGCCTAGGTTTTCCACGATCTGACGAGGGAGCAAACAATAGTATGGATCAAAAAATGGAACAAGCAGAAGAAACTAATCTGAACTTGTTAATTTGAAAATCAAGCGAAATTCAAGGATTAGAAAGTCAATTAATCAGAAACCCTAATTTTGAAAAATCAAAGAAGGTGATGTCAGAGTTACCGAACCAGTGAGTCGTCGCCGAGTCACCGATCCATAGCTACTCCGCCTTCAGACTCATTCGCAAAGGGATTCAACCACCGCTGTAACCATTTCAAGCTACCAAAAGAGAATAACAAGCCTGACAAATAAGACTCATCCCTTGAGATTGGGGAAAGAGTGCTGTTGCTAATTTTAGTAGTGTTTCTGTGCATCATTCCCATGCTATGAAGGATTGGACATCGAGCTGACTCCATGATCGACGTATTTGTCAAGCTTGAAATTCTCCTTCGATCTAGCTTGAAAATGATATTTAGACAATAAAATAAAATATAGGTGACATTTAAATAAGAGAATAAGATGAATCGAATCGAATTTTTAATATTATCTTTTATGTTTTGATATTAGATGTATAAAATTAGAGGGGAGAATCAGAATGATTTGACTTTGGATAGCTTTTAATTCTAGGGCATAATGCTAAATGTGATTTCATTATATTTATATTTAAATATTTTATTTTGAGTTGATTCAGAGTGAATTTAAATTTTATATAATTATTTTGTGCATTTTAAAAGAAAATTATTATATAATAAAAATTAAATATTATTTGTGAACGTCTCGATAAAAAAAATATTCTTTTTAGAATTTTAATTGTATTTGGCATGATGATTAATGGAAAGTTACCATCCCTATGAGACTAATGGGCATTTTCTTCATTTTTTAGGTCAATTGTCTACAAGGCTGCTCGAGTGGTTGTTAATGAAGAAGGAGAAAGAATTAGTTTGGGATAATGTATGATTCACTTGGAGTGTTTTGGAAAAAATATTTCAAATTTTGAATTAGATGTGATGTGTATTAATGTGATTAAAATTGAATTTAAGGATATTTGGGTAATTTGATTAAAAATAATGAATCAATTCTAAAATTTATTAACTAAATAAATGGGCTCGGAGCCCAAAGAACAAATCAAAGCCATAAAAAGAGCAAAAAAGTACAAATGGGCCTAAACCCATCAAGACTAAAATCTATAAATACCAAGTCTCATGGAGAAATTGGACACAATAAATCATGTGCAAAATTTCTAAGAGTGAAAGGACTCTTAAGAAGAGCAAATTTCTCTATACACGTTCATGAGAAAATGAACTGACACTTTATTATTTTTTAAAAAAAATCTCGCTTCATTTTTTAGCATCTCATATGTGTGTGTGTGTTGAGAGGGTGTTGATTTATGCATTACATGTTTTACCTCTTATACTCCATCTCCTATATTCTTCAATTGCAAATAACTTAATTATCCCAATTTATTTTTGGTTATATATTCTTCAATTTTTTATGGACATATCTTTTTTTACTCCAACACTTTAATACAATGTATTTAACCCTTTCTTATTCAACTTTTTCAAATTTCTCATAAAAGAAAAGGAATTGCCTTCTATATTAAACAATTTAGGACGTATTCAACTCTACTAAATTTATTGTGCTTAACAACTACCAATGTAGCACCTCGATTTTGGTATTATAAATTAAAGTCGCTTAAAATTAAATTAATTAAAGTTTAGGTAGGAATATTGGGAATTGAGGGGTTCAATTATAAATAAGAAAAGGGCTTCACTGCAAAAATTATAAAATTTAGGGGATCAATGTGAGAGGATTAAAAGTCTAAGGACTTTAAAGTAAATCATATTAGACTTATAAATTGACCAAAATTGGAAATGTCTGGGGTCAATTTGTATTTAAAAAAAACTTTAAGGGGCTAAATTAAAGTTCAGGGATTAAATTAAAAGATGATTAAAAGTTCAAGGGTGCAATTGAAGGCGGTCAAAAATCTTGGGGTGTAATTAAGAATGGCTAAAAATACTATTATATATATAGGGTCCAAACTTTTTTAAATTTGAAAAAACCACCCCATCCCCACCTCACTGTCAAACCACCTAAGAAGGGCCATAAAACCTAAAACCAACTTCACAAAAATGCACCTCTCATCATGGCGATCATTTCCATACCACACACCAGCCAAAAGAACCATGACAAAAGGGGGAATAGTGGCGGATGGTGGAGCTTGATGGCAAGAAAAAGGTTTCGGGCGGGGTTTAAGGGTAGGCAAAGGCTAGAAAGTTATGGGTTTGCTAAGAAGTCGTGGGTAGTGTTAATTGTTAGTTTTGTTGGTTGGAAATGAAGGATCGATGGTTGTGGCACGATGGTGGCGGCCCGAAGATTTTTCGTTCAGCTGACCAACAAAGGGGCAGTGAAATAGAAAATTAGTTGAGGGCTTTTATTAGGCTCAAATTGATGCATCTTTTGGTCCAATTAGGTTGTACTCAGGTTGCGACGTTGATTAGCAATAGCTAGGGAATCATAATTCGAACTCATTTGGACCAAAATCGAGCTATGAATTTGACTTGTGCTTATCAAATTTAGGTAAAATTCAAATGTCATCATTTAACTTAACTTTGGTTTGGTTGCATTAAAATTCGAATAGGTTTGGGTTGATTGGGATTTTCACTTAGCTAGGTTTAAATCCGATTATCTATATTGTTGATTATGAATGTAGCTCTTCATCTCGAGTTGGTGCCTACTCAACTAAACATTAATAAATTTGATCAATTTAATCATACAAGTCAAGAATTGAAAATGTAAAATAACAAGTCAAACTGAAAAATCTACTTGGCAACATTAGAAAACCAATTTGGTTGGCTTCAGAAAATCTAAAACATCCCAAGCCACCAGTATAACATTATTAGAAATAGTTCACTTATACTGCACTTCAAATGGTTTTAGGTGGCAAGAACGTGACTGATAGAGGTGTATAGAGGATTATCACAAATCAAGAGATACCAGGTGAGGCTTATATTAGTATTTTTTTATTGGGGAAAGAACATATATACTTGTTATTATGACCTTGTTGCTTGACTTTGCTTGGGTTAATGCAATAATTGCTGATTGATGCACTATGCTATTCTTTGGCTCTTATGTTGATTATGTTAATATGCCTGAATCGCTCCTCCTGTTGTTAGCACATCATTGCTACTTATTGCCCAATTCTTTTTGTGGCATGGGTTTCTATCTCACATAAATGTATATATGTGTGGATATATCACTATTGTTTGTTCATTGGATGCAATCCTATGGTCCATGTGTTGAAATTTGATAGTATGTTAGAATTAATCTTCTAGGCCTGTAATTCTTGAGCTATCATTATTCACAATATCAACTTATCTAACAACCTAAGATTGCTTTATGCTCTTGAGAATCTATTTGGACTCCTCTCTTGTGATTCTTGAATTATACATACTTGAATTACTAATTTGTCTAACATTGTTGAATCCCAAAACTAAGTATTCTGTTCACATAAGGTTTGAAAAAGTAAATCATTTGTGAAATTTTACCACACATCGCCATTGTACACTGATTGTGGTTTCTAACTAATTATTATATATGTTGTTTTACCTGAAATGGGCAATTGTGTTGGGAAATTGAAAATGGATTTTGAAATGTTTTTTTTTGTTATTGCTAGGATTATTACCTTGATATATACTCGATATTTACTAATTGATTGCCTATTTATCATGGTAAATTGAGATGCTATTAACTATTGCATGTGCACCGCTTCGAGCATGGCACATTATTACTGATTGTCTCCACATTTCCACCACTACAAGCATAGCATATTTATGGATATTAGACATATGCAACGCTACGAGCATGGCATATTATTACTGTGGATGCACAAGCCCATTTATACTATTAGTGATAGAGGCAGCTATGTTGGCTGACCCGTATGCATACCTATATTGTTATATTGGTAATAGAGGCAGTCATATTAGCTGGCCCATATTATTATATTGTGGTAGAGGTAGTCATGTTGGCTTATCTGTACTATTATATTGTGATAGAGGTAATTATATTAGCTGACCCGTACTATTATATTGTGATGGAGGCATTCATGTTGGTGACCCCCCCTATTGTTATATTAGTGATAGAGGTAGTCATGTTGGCTGACCCATACTGTTATATTATGATAGAGGTAGTGATACTGACAGACTTATACTATTATATTATGATAGAAGCAATCATGTTGGCTGACCCATACTATTATATTGTGATAGAGGTAGTCACGTCGGCTAACTCGATTTGTGATCTTGACTTTGAGGCAGTTGAGGGTTGATTGTGACCTAATGAAACGTTCCTTGTCTAACCTATTATATCAAACTGATTGAAATCCTAGATTTTGAATTTGAGCTTTTAAAACCTAAAATATTTCTGTACATCCAGTTCTGTAAAGTTAATCCAACTTCTAAGTTTTGAAATATGAGATTTGCCATGAAATGTTATGAAAACTTAAGGTGCCTCTTTGCTGGTATAGGATGACATGTAGTCAGCTCATGATTTGTGAACATCAACATATTATTATTTAGACCTATTTGTTGATTTTGTGAA
Source organism: Jacaranda copaia (assembly GCA_014898725.1). NCBI lineage: Eukaryota > Viridiplantae > Streptophyta > Magnoliopsida > Lamiales > Bignoniaceae > Jacaranda > Jacaranda copaia. The sequence goes on from JACGDI010005373.1 coordinate 173,887, forward strand.
CTCTAGTTATTATCCAACGACCTGTTCCATTGACACATACTTGTGACACATTAGACTAATATTGTTCTATATTGTACATTCATTGTTATTATTATTCGTGTATCTTGATCATTACCTCATTAAGTCATTCAAACTTATCCTCCATATACTGTTTCTTTCTGTTCTTTACCCCAAATTGAGAACTAGAAAGTACTATGAGCTTGGGCCACAAGGAGGATAGTACATATAGTATTATTATGATCTCTATAATCAATAAGAATATGATATGTATACATGCTTATAATGTAATAGTGGGCTTGTCAATAGATTACCAATTTTACCCTTTCATGAAATGTAATAGGTTAAAGTTGGTGTCGATGCGAGTCTCTGAGTGATTGTAAAATTATAAATACTTGGATTTGATTTATAGTTTGTGGCATGACTTGTTGACATGGATATTATTATCTGATTATAATTTTGTTCATCATCTACCTTATTATGGACTTATGTTTTGCATTGAAACTATATGGAAAAAAACGTTACTAGTGAAATCCCAACCGAAGTAGCACTCCGGATGGAAATAGGCACTTTCTTGACTTTAGGCCTTATAGGGTAGTATCAAAGCATAGGTTTGTGAGAACCTAGGCAAACTCAGGAAAAGACCCTAGAATAAGGATTGAGAAATCAATAAGAGCTTTGTGTTAACGATAACCTAGGCTACTATGGGAATGACTCATAATATTGGAATCAATGTGTTTACTAGGGACTTAGCTTGAATTAAAAGACTGGTCGAGAAGTGAATGCTTGAGTCGAAAACCTATGTATGCTTGGATAGAATCCTCCAAGTATGAAATTTTTGGATCAATAGAGATTAGGTTTGACTTGAAGATTTTGCTAGGATGTGAATGTTTGGGAATGATTGATATTAAAGAGTAAAAATATTGATACTGGGATGGCTAACTAGTATATAGTCCATTACTTTGAGATATCATGCATATGACTTTACTTATGTTTGGTGGAATAACATTTTTGGGGGTCACGCTGTCGAATGAGCACTTGAGTGACAATACAAACTTGAGAAATGAAAGGTCATTTGGGACAATAAGTGTTTAGTACATATGGGATTAGGATCAAGATAACATGGCTATTTTAGAATCAACATTTTGATAGTGAGATTGATTTGTATCACTGCATAACGATTTTTGGTAGGAAAATAGGGAAATAAAGTCCATAAGAATTATTTAAGATGAACAATGAATAGCTTATGCATATGATTTTGGTTCAGTATTTAAGGGCAATTAGTCTATTCCTATTAGCAAAGCTCACTAGTACGACTATAAAGCCTTGTATAAACTTATCTATAAGTAGCATAACTCACTCATTGTACTAACTTTAGTTTGATATACCCATATCTTTACTCCATGGTGTGCTTGTATCAAAGTATCTCACATGTTACCATAGTAATCGATCAAAGTTTGAATGTCATCAAAAGATATTTATTCTACACTGCAAGTCTAGCATAATTAATCTTGAAGACTTCTATATACCAAATAGAGTCACAAGATCGGGAACAACCTCGATTACTTCCTACACTTTGGACTATTTGGGGGTTGTAGAGGATGACCACCAGCTAATCAAGTTGAAGTATAAAAGGGTCACATAGGAACACTCCTAACCAAGGACACCCTGTAAAAGAGGAAAAATAATGCCGACTCCACCAGTAAACTAAAGAAACGGAGGACAAATAGTAGAAGAGATGTCCACCATGTGGCAGCAATTCATGCAGTTAGCAATAGATTAAAGTAAGTGGTTTTTAGAATATTGAAGGACATACTGCAGATCGAACGCTAGAACAATTTCTTAAACATAACCCTTCAAGATTTATAGGCGAACCCAACGATCAAGAAGCCAAAATATAGATTGAGGAGATTGAGAAAATCTTTCGAGTAAACAACTACTAGATGAATAGAAAATTAAGTTTGCCACTTTCCTTTTGGGACAGGATGGCCATCATTAGTGGCAATTGTTGAATCAATAGTGGAATCAAGAAGAAACACCTCAAACTTGGGAGGATTTTAAATACAAATTTATAAACAAGATTGTACCTGATGCTGTAGAAAATGCTCAGGAATTAGAGTTCATGGAGCTTACTCAAAGATTTAAGTTGGTATATCGATATGAAGCTAAATTTAACTCGTTAAATCTGTATGCATGGCATATCTTAACTAACGAGGAACGTCGAACACGAAAATTCATTGAATGGCTAAAACATAAACTGCGAAGGATTCTTGTAGCTTGTGAGTTGCCCACTTACAACAAAATTGTGAATAAGGTTATGCGGATAGAATCAAAACTAAGGGAACTGCCCAAAATGGAGAAAAAGGTCGAGCAAAGAGAAACTTCTGGAACCATAATTGGAAGCAAAGAAAGAAATGATCCTGGGAGAAAATAATAAAAGTTCAAGGGAAGACCTCAACCAATTACCTCCTTCCTAGAGAAAAATTTCCATTCCACCTCAACTAGTCATAAGAAAAGCTTGCGGATTTGTAGAGATACTCGCCATAGTGAGTCCACATGTTGGAAGAAGCATGAAAGGTGTATATGGTGTGGCAATGATCAACATTATGTTAAAAATTGTCCCAATAACAAGAAATGGACAAAGTTTATAAGGTGAAACAGATGACTCATGATAATGCTCCTACATAGGGAGACATAACGATCTCACCTAACTTTGCCTAGGATATGAGTTTTGATGAAATACCTTGAAGAGAATTATATGTAATTTTAATGCTATGTATTTCTTATCTTTATAGTCTCATCTTGAAGCCAAACTAGAATTTGAATGCAAACATTATCTAACCCTCTTGGAAACAAGAACGCTAACTGATGTAACAAGTAAACACATGCCCAAGGCAATAAAAGAAACTTTAGCAAGCAAACCTTTAAGAGGTACCTAACACAATATTTCACATAAGTGTTGGTGACATTTTGAGTTTTTCTGAATGTCACATGAGAATCTGCGGGCTAGATTCTTTTAAGAGGAGAGAATTGTAACACCCCCATTTTGGTATTACAAATTATAGTTGCTTAAAATTAAATTAATTAAAGTTTAGGTAATAATATTGAGAATTGAGGGATTCAATTATAAATAAGAAAGGGACTTAATTGAAAAAAATTATAAAATTTAGAGGGTTAATGTGAAAGGATTAAAAGTCTAAGGGTTTTAAGATAAATCATATTAGACTTAATTGACTGAAATTGGAAATGTTTGCGGTCAATTTGTAAAAAGTAAAACTTTAAATGGCCAAATTAAAGTCCATGGGTTAAACTGAAAGGCAGTTAAAAGTTTAAGGATGCAATTAAAGGCAGTCAGAAACCTTGGGGTCTAATTAAGAATGGTTCAAAATACTTATATATAGATTAAGGACCAAACTTTGTTAAATTAGAAAAAGCCACCCCAACCCCCACCTCACCGTTGAACTACCGAAGAACGGCCATAAAACCCAAAATCAACTTGACAAAAATGTTCCTCTTATCACGGCGATCATTTCCACACCATGCACCAGCCAAAACAGTCGCAGTAATAGGGGGAATAGTGGTAGACAACAAAGCTCGACATCTTAGCAACAGGAAAAAGGTTTCCGATGGGATTTAAAGACAAGTAAATGATGAAAGTGACAAGTTTGCAAAGAAGAAGCTATGGGTAGTGTTCATTGTTAGTTTCATTGGCTGGAAACATAGGATTGATGGGGGTGGCATGATGGCGGCAACCTAGTGATTTTCCATTCAATTGACCAGTGAAAAGGCAGCAGAGTGAAAAATTAGTTGAGGGCTTTTAATAGGCTCAACTCGACACATCTTTTGGTCCCGTTGGATTACACTTAGGTGGTAGCAACTAATGATGCAAACGAACTGAGCCAGCTCACGAACTTGATGAGCTGGCTCGAAAAGTGTTCGAACTTGAATTTGAAGAATTTGAGCTCAAGCTGAGCTTGTGTAAGTTTTGAGCCAAGATTGAGCCAAATAATTCTTTTTCACCAACTCACGGGCCTACATTTTTTATTTTAAAAAAATATTTATATATAAAAAATATAATAAAATATACTAATTTTAAAATTTTTTATAAAATAATTTAACTTTTCAAACTCGAGCCTATAACTTGATTTTATAAAAAAAAATATAATAAAAGATACTAATTTTTAAAAAAAATTATAAAATAATTTAACTTTTCGAGCTCGAATCCAAGCCGAACTCGATCCTATAGCTTGATTATGAATTTAAGCGTAATGAATCGAGTCGAGCACAAGCAAGCACTCGAGCCTCAATTTCTTGAGCTTGTCAAGCTCAAGCTAGCTCCAGTCCAAGTCAAAGCTCAATTCGGTTTGACTCGACTTGTCTCGTTTGCAGCCACCAATAACAATGTGGCAACAATTGACGAATGGTAGCTAGGGATCACAATCCAAACTCATTTGGACCAAAACCATGTTGTTAATTTGACTTTTGTTTATCGAATATAGGTAAAATTCAATTTAATTGTTTAATTTAACTGGAGTTTGGTTGCATTGAAATTCGAATAGGTTTAGGTCGATTGGGATTTTCAATTAGTTAGGTTTAAATCCAATTATCTAAATCATTAATTATGAGTGTAGCTTTTCATCTCGTGTTGGTGCCTACTCAGCTAAACATTAATAAATTCGATCAATTTAATCATAGAAGTGAAGAATTGAAAACGTAAAATAATAAGTCAAACCTAGAAATTTACTTGGCAACATTAGGAAACTGATTTAGTTAGCTTCAAAAAATCTAAAACATCCTAAGCCACCAGTATAACACTATTAGAAATAGTTCTCTTATAATGCGCTTCAAATGGTTTGCATAGAGGATTATCATAAATTGGGAGTTACCAAGTGAGATTTATATTAGCTTTCTTTGCTAGAGAAAGAACATATATAATTGCTATTATGCCTTTGTTGCTTAACTTTGCTTTGGTTAAGGCAATAATTGCTAATTGATGCGCTATGCTATTCTTTGGCTCTTGTGTTGATTATGTCAGTCTACCTGAAATGCTCCTCCTATTATTAGCACATCCTTGCTACTTGTTGCCTTATTCTTTCTATGGCATGGGTTTCTATCTTGCATAAATGTATATATATGTGTGAATATATCACTATTGTCTAGTCATTTAATGTTATCCAGTGGTTCGTGTGTTGAACTTTGACAGTCTGTTTGAACTGATCTTTCGGGCCCATAATTCTTAAGCTATCATTATTAAAAACATCAGCCATCTAACAACCTGAGATTGCTTCACTTTTAATTATCTATTTAGACTCCTCTCTTATGATTCTTGAACTAAACATAATTGAATTATTTATTTATCTAACATTGTTGAATCCCATAATTAAGTATCCTATTCACACGAGTTTTAGAAAAGTAAACCGTTTGTGAAATTTTACCACACATTGCCCTTGAACACTAATTGTGGTTTTCAATTGATTATGATATATGTTGTTTTACCTGAAATGAACAATTATGTTAGGAAACTGAAAATGGATTTTAAAATGTATTTTCTATTATTGCTAGGAATCTTACCCTCATATATACTTGATATTTACTGACTGATTGCCTATTTATTAGCAAGTTGGTATGTCATTAACTGTTGCATGTGCACCACTACGAGCATGGCATACTATTGCTAATTATCTCTACATTTGCACCGTTGTGAGCATGGCATATTATTGTTGTGGATACGCAGGCCCGTTTATACTATTAGTAATAGAGGCAACCATGTTGGTTGACCCATATTGATACATGTACTGTTATATTAGTGATAAAGGCAGCCATATTGGCTTACCTATATTGTTATATTATGATAAAGGTAGTTATGTTAATTGACCCATACTGTTCTATTATGATAAAGGCAGTCATATTGGCTAACTCATATTGTTATATTGTGATAGAGGCAGTTAAGTTGGCTAACATGTACTGTTATATTGGTGATAGAGGTAGTCATGCTTGCTGACCCGTACCATTATATTATGGTAGAGGTAGTCGTGTTGGCTGACCCACATTGGTATATTATGATAGAGACAATCATGCTAGCTGACCCATACCGTTATATTGGTGATAGAGGCACTCATTTTGGTAGACTTATATTATTATATTGTGATAAAGGTAGTCATGTTGGCTAAACTAATTTGCGATCTTAACTTTAGGGCAGTTGGGGTTTGACCATGACCTGATGCGAAATGTTCCTTGTCCAACCTGTTAGATAAAACTGATTGAAATCCTAGATTTTGAATCTAAGCTTTTAAAACCTAAAATGTTTATGTACATCCGATTCTGTATAATAAATCCAACTCTTGAGTTTTGAAATATGAGATTTGCCATGAAATTTTATGAGAACTTAAGGTGCCTCTTTGCTGGTATAGGACTGCGTGGAGTCAACTCATGATTTGTGAAAACTAGCATATTATTACTCAGACCTGTTTCTTGATTCCGTGAACTCTAGTTATTATCTAACGACCTATCCCATTGACACATACTTGTGATATGTCATAACGATGAGCTTAGGCCGCAAGGAGGATAGTATATATAGTATTATCATGATCTCTATAATGGGTAAGAATGTGACATATATACATGCTTTTAATATAATAGTGGGCCTATCAGTAGATAACTAGTTTTACACTTTCATGAAATGTAATAGGTTAAAGTTGTGCTGATGCGAGTCTTTGAGCGACTGTAAAATTATAGGAACTTGAATTTAATTCACAGTTTGTGGCATGACTAGTTGACATGGATATTATTATCTGGTTATAATTTTGTTCATCATCTGAGTTATTGTAGACTTATGTTTTGCAATGAAACTATTTGGAAAAGAAAAGAAAAAAAGGTTACTAGTGAAATCCCGACTGAGGTAGCACTCCAGATGGAGTAGGAGCATTCCCGTCTCAAGGCACTACAACTAAAATCATCTTTTACACTTGAATTTCACCCAAAAAAAAGATTAAAATTACATATTCATGCCCAACAAGTTTTGAAAATTACTCACTTCTTTTACTCTGCGAGCACCAAATCAAGATCAAGAAAATAATTTTCATGCTGTCGATGCCACAAAAAAGGACAATGCACCTCAATTACCACCGGCATTCCAAATGCACTCAAAATTTTACTAAATCTCGAAATCATGAATTGAACATTATATGAATATCTACCCCTAGCAAGAGTAAGAAGGTAAAAACTGATTGACGTAGGTCTTTAAGACCAATGCAAATACACACAACATATACATATAGGAAGTATTGTTTAACTTTTTCCTCACTCGGCAACACTAGAGTGAAGAATTGGCCATAACTCTCTCTCTCTCTCTCTTAATTGTTTAGGACATAAATTGTAAAGTTTCTTATAATTGAATATGCATAGTAATTTGAAGACAAAAGAGTTTAATGTGTAGTGTAAAAGCATTGGTGTGAAAATGGGTACTTTTGTCCGTAAAAATTAAAGAATATAATTTAAAATAAATTAAAATAATTAAGTTATTTATAATGATAATGTATTCTTAGAAATGAATTGGGGTTGTGTTGTGCAACAATGGCCATCCCTCATTGTGGAATGGTCTCTCCAGTTTTGGCAAAAGCCATCTCTTTTCGAGAAGTCCTCAGTTGGGTAAAGAATAGAAATATTTCCAATATAATTTTTGAGTTAGTTACATTGATGGTTGTTCAAGATGTTCTCAATAATGTTGAGGATCTTTCTTACTTTGGAACTATGGTAGCAGATTATAAAACTCTTTCATTTGAGCTTCCTAGTTATCAGGTTTGTTTTATATATTGTTCAGCGAATCAAGCAGCCCATTGCACTGATAAAGCCTCTGTTTCTATATCTAAACCTTATGTGTGGGATGATCATTTTCCTACATTTTAATTTGATATAATCTTTTATGCATTGCAATGAAATCTTTATATTCCAGTGTTTAAACAAAAAAAAGGGCTATTTATAATTAAAAAAATATAAAAAATAGATTGCCAGAGATAAAACATGGAGTGCAAAAACCAACATTCCTTTTCGAAAGTGATTAAAAATTGATTTGCAATAGAATGTCACATCTAATCTTTTGTTTAGGAGGGAGCATTTTGTATTATAAATATTAAATTAGTAGCTTTTTATATATACATTTTTTTGTATGTATAGATAGATTAATTTGGAGATGTATATATCTATATCTATATTTATGTAATGATCATTTAGTAAGGAAAATGAGAATAAGATCTATGAAAGGGGCACTTTGAACACATCTTACTTATTAAAAAAAAAATGGATTCATTTTTCCCCATATGGAAAATGGCCCGAGAAAATGAATCCAAACTTTTATGAATTTGCTCATCCCGACCGTTCAGAGTTATAAAATTGTCCATCTAAAGAGTATCCCAAGTTTAAATATATAGATTTGTTATATCAATTTATTATTAATTGTGTTGTAGAAATATCAATTCAATCATGATATATGTATATATATATATATATATACTTAATCACATTTGATAGAAATTGCAAAATTAAAGTAAAATTTTATTAGTATTCAGTTACATATACATAAAAATTATTAATTATAATGTTATCTTTAACCTATTATTTATATTTCAGAAAAAAATGCTTTTTGCTTACTTTATCTTTTATTAAAAACCAAGATTCACACTAATTGCTAAATTTGATTAAAATATTATTCATAATTCATAATAATACTAAAATAAATAACTCTAATATTTTACTTCCATCAATTCCCTATATTTGTTTTAATTATAAATTAATATAATTATCAAAAACTAAAACATAAATCTCATGATCAATATATATCTCATAAACTTATTTAATAAAACAACCTCACATTGCATCATACTATAACATTAACTATCACCATTATATTATTTTCCTTAACCCATTACATATTTCAAGTTATTTCTCATCTCATAAAACACCACATTTTAAATTTTTATCTCACAAAAAAATGAAAAATGAAAATTTTTCCATAAACAATCACTTACAGAAACTTGATGTACCTATTTTGTAAATTGAGAAAAAAAAAAGGCCCAAATAAAAAGACATCACGAACCAATAGGTCAAATCTAAAAAACACAAATCATAGAAATGAATAATTGTGGATTAAATGAACTTATACCCAGAAAAAGAGCATAAAACATAAAATATATGTTGAAATATAGAATTTAAAGTGATTATTGCAAAACCAATATACTGACTTGGCCACTCAGCTTAGTACATCAACCTCACACTTATATGTGTTATGTTTAGAATTTGAATCCTCACAAATATGCATGTGCGTATGTAATTAAATGTTAAAAAATAAATAAATA
>JACGDI010005373.1:187267-208652 GCA_014898725.1 Jacaranda copaia
TATGCGTAGTAATTTGAAGACAAAAGAGTTAAATGTGTAGTGTAAAAGTATTCTAAGTGACAATGGATACTTTGTCCATAAAAAATTAAAGAATATAATTTAAAATAAATTACAATAATTAAGTCATTTGTAATTAAAGAATATAAAAATTAAAGTGCTGGAGGTAAAGCATGAAATGTAGAAAACCAGCACCCTTTGAGAAGTGATTAAAAATTGATTTGCAGTAGACTATTATATTTGATTTTTTTATTTAAGAGGGAGCATTTGGTACTATAAATGTTAAATTAGTGGCTTTTTATCTAGTTAATGTGTGAAAATATAATTTTATATATATTTTTTTGTATGTATAGATCGATTAATTGGGAGGTGTATATATTTATCTATATATATGTAATGATCAATTAGTAAGGAAAATGAGAATATAAAATCTAGGAAAGGGGCAATTTAAACACGTCTTACTTATTTTTTAAAAAAATGGATTCATTTAAATATACATATTTATTATATTAATTTATTATTAATTGTGTTGTAGAAATATCAATTCAATCATGATGCATATATATATATATATACACTTAACCACATTTGATAGAAATTGCAAAGGTAAGTGATGATATAGACATATCAATTTACATAACTTAAAGTAAAAATTTTTTACTATTAGTTGCATATACAAAAAAATTATTAGGTATAATGTCATCATTAACCAATTATTTATATTTCAGAAAAAATTGCTTTTGCTTACTTTATTTTTTTAATAAAAAATCGAGATTCACATTAACTGGTAAATTTTATTAAAATATTATTTCATAATTTATAATATACTAATATAAACAACTCCAATATTTTACTTCCATCAATTTCTTATATTTGATTTAATTATAAAATAATATTACTGAAAACTTAAAACATAAATCTCACAAACAATATATTTCTCATAAATTTATTTAATAAAACAACCTCACATCGCATCAGACTATAACACTAACTATCATCATTATATCATTTTTCTTAACCAATTACATATTTAAAGTTAATTTTTATCTCATAAAACACCACATTTTAAATTTTTATCTAAAAGAATGAAAAATATTTTTTTTTCCATAAACAATCATTATAGAAAGTCGATCTAACTATTTTGGAAATTAGGGAAAAAAAAAAGAAAGAAAAGGCCCAGATAAAAAGACATCATGAACCAATAGGTCAAATCTAAAGAATACAACTATTTAAATTATAAACATGTTTGTTTGAATAGAACTCTTCCAAAAGTTGCATCAATCCATATATGGCTTTTCATCTAATTATAAATATATATGAAAAAAGAACTTTTAACTAAGTTATGTTTCATTTTTCAAGCAAAATTTCTTTTTTTTAGCAAATAAAATTTGTGTACTAATTTAAGTAGTGCAAAGTTTTTGTCATGTTAGTAGTGATATGTCAAGTTAAGAATTTAAGGGCATAAAAATAAAAATTTAATAAGAAACTAAATTAATTAAATAAAAATAATTATTGAGTTCAATTATGAATTCCCCATCTTAAATGAGTCTAAACTCATCAAGAACTTAATTAATACCAGCGTATCTACACACTCTTAACATGTGTGCCAAATTTTTTAGATAATAAAAATAGGTATTTAGTTTTTTTATAAAATTATTATTTCAATAATTTAAATATATTTACTTAATTTCTTACATAAATAAATAAAAATTTTAAAATGATAATGGTGGTGTAGAGATTGGTGGATTATAGTGGTAGCTATGATATAAATGTAATAAAAAATAAAAATATGGGCATTGTAGGTACATTACTTGAAAACACACCAAAAAAATATTAAGTACTTTATTAATCGTATAGATAATAATTAATTTTCACAGAAATATATATATATATATATATATATAATTATTTTTAACCCGAGCTCTATATTTACACAAGCATTTTTTGGAGAAGAAGCATAATATTTTGCTGATTTTCATAAAGAATTTCCATTCTATTTACATGCAATATCATATAGCATTGAGAAAGAGAGGGGGAAAAATTGTTAAAATTTTTATTGGTTCTAATTTTGGTACACATTACATTACAAACCCCAGCGAAAACACAAAATAAAGTCCCACATTATTTATTTGTCATTTTTCATCCAACTTCAAATTCATCAATGTTGAATTGGATTTTGAATTTTGAATATTAAAAAAAGCAATAAAATATAAAGTATTATTATTTAAAGTGAGAAAAATATTTTTCTTAATATTTTGTTTTTTTAAAAAAAAGTTAAGAACCAAAGATAATATTAAAAATATAATTTAAAAATGGAGTGGAAATGAAGCTCCAACATAATTAGCCAACTAATCTAATCTACAACCAAAATTCTGATATGGGTTGGGAGTGATCATTTGATGAATTGATGTTCCTACTTTCACATGTATTAAGGTCGAATTCTGTTTAAATGTGAAAGTCAAATCCCAGAATTTGCATCACAATCAAATCGTTAGGATTGCTGGGTGAAATCTCAACAAAAACTCTCTGAAACTCAAATTACTTTGAGAGTTTATAGTAAATAATATGAGATGAGGTTTAGTAAGGAAAATACGAATTGCATACCTTTAAATTGAAGAATAATGGGGGTATTTCTACTTGTTCGATAATTGCCAAACCACCTCTTGGTAAGGTGTTTGAATTTTAAACGTCTGTGTGCTGTTAGATTGACGGTTCTTGTTCATTTGGATCGTGATGAATTAATTGGGTCATAATCCGACCCTTGTTTAGAAATATGTGGATTCATATTAAATTAATGATATTTTTTTATATTTCTTGGTATTTCATAGTATTTTTCATGTCTCCCATAATTAAATTCCAGTTATTGCTGAAAAGGATTTGACAATATTGGAATCTTCACCAACATAGAACAAGTAGCACAAGTTGGCTAGATCCTAATTATTCACCGTTTTTATATGTACATAACAAAAATGAAAATATACGTTTCTCATTGGTTTTTTCTAAATAAAAATATGATGAATTACTAATCTAAATAAATAAATATACACTCATTTTTTCTTCAAAATACTAAAATTAATTTTCTCAAAATACACTCTTCTATACTTCATTATCCCCCAAACTTTTTCATTTTCCACAGTATATATATATATATACAAATGTATCATATATATATTTTTCTTATTATTATAATAAAAAATTACTCAATTTTATTTTCACCCCAAAATTCCAATAAAAAAATATTTATTTGATTGTTAAGATAGAAAATAATTCTCTCAAAATATAAAAAAACATACGAACATTCTCTAAAATAAATTTTTAATTATTTCTCAAAACATAAATAAATATCCATCATATTCCTAACACAACTTTCACATTCCCCAACCGTATTTTCAAAATTTATTTTTTCAAAATATAACATACAAAACATAACCAAATGTTACCATATTTATTTGAAAAAAATATTTTGAATAGTAAAAGAACAAAAACGACAAAGAAAAAGAATAATAAAACAAATGAGCTCGTACTTCTCCAGCGACTTGCTTTACTACTCAACACTCTCTTCTCGTCCACGGCCGACGGATTTACCCACTTCAATGCTCAGATAGCCAGTGAGTTTTCTTCTTCTACATTCTCCTTGATCATCATTTCTTTCACTTTGAATCTATTTGCTCTGGGCTTTGTTGTTCGATTGCGACGATGTTTCGGGCTTGAATTCATTTTACACCTTAAATTTTTGTCTTATGGTTCTTTACCCTCATCGTTGGCGTTTATCTGATTGATGGGCTGAGGAATTTTCCCCCGAATCTGTTTCGAATTCAATTTTTGGGGACATTTTCTTTTAACTTGTCAAGGTATCTGATTTGGGATTTGAAAGGTTATACCTACGCCTCCACCCTCTAATAGGGAATACTTATAAAACAATCAATTTCTATGATAACTGATTTTGCTGTGTTGAGCTTGACTTTAAGAGTCATGTTTAAAAGGAGGAATTCCTTGTGAGAAAATTCAACCCCTAACAATTAAATTGTCATGAATGCTAGTTTTAGCCTTAGGCAATACTAATGATAGCACATGTTTTGGATGTCAAATGCTTTATAAATATTTGATCTGATCTAATATGATAATATGGCTCATCACTCTTTTGACTTCCAATCGAATCAATCTCAGTTGAGAAAAGATCAATTGAATCAATCAAAAGGCGGAAGTATGAACCAACCACCACATACTGGAGGGCCGCCATCACCACAACCATTATCAAAGACGGAGATTTTGGATGCTCCCCTTCACACAATTGGCTTTGAATTTGAAGAACTTTCAGCTCAGAAAGTTTCAGGCCATTTCCTGATCACTTCAAAGTGCTGTCAGGTATTATTCCTACTCATTGCGCACTTTATGTTGATTCCATCTCCATCTGTAATTTTTCCATACATAATTGGTCGTTGACTGCTGAAATTGAGCGTTTGAGATGTGGATGGGCAGCCATTCAAGTTTCTTCATGGAGGGGTGTCGGCAATGGTAGCTGAGGCTTTGGCAAGCATAGGAGCTCATATAGCTTCCGGGTTTCATAGGGTAGCTGGTATACACCTCAGCATCCACCATCTGAAAAGTGCACAAGAAGGTGACCTTGTAGTTGCTGAGGCCACACCTGTCAATATTGGCAAATCCATACAGGTAAACCTTTTAGGAATGTGTTATATCTTTTCAGTCCAAATACTAAATAAACTCTAGAAAAGAAAACGTGGTGCTACTACCATTGTGAGGAGTTGTGCATCTTAAGTGAAAGCTTCAATTTACATTACATTTATTGTCAATAATAAGTGGACACATGGTAATGCTCGCGCCAGCTCTTTCTCATTCAATAGTTGTGATGTGAGGTTGGGGAATTTTCTTCTTCTAGTCACGATCAAGTTTATCTGGGTTAAGTTTATCTGATCTTGTACACAAAACCACATATGGATTAGGGTCGTTGGGGGGTTCTTCAATGAAAACTCTTCGGTCCCTCGAATTAATAACAAGAATGGGAGGTTGGTAAAAATGCTAAAGTGTAGATATTATATGTTAGGCAAAATACAAATTGTGTATTTGAGAATTGTGATCATTAGCATATATGAAGGTGCTGTGGTTCTATCAAGGTTGTCCCTTTCTTTACAATCCAACAGTTCTTCTTTGGGCACTGTTTTTGGGTCCCTTTTCGATCAATGTATCCAACCCAAGTAAAAGTATGTAGATCTAGAGATGGGTGACATGTAAATGTTGCTTGCCTTTAAAGGTGTTTTGTTAATATCAGATCACTGTTGGATGTATATATACCAAGACATATAGGTTATATATACATGCAATTTAATTGTTTCTCATTAAGATGTCATATTGATCTGTTGAACAGGTTTGGGAGGTGCGCCTCTCCAAATGTGATCCTTCCAAGTCTGAGATTAAAACTCTGATTGCATCCTCAAGAGTTACTCTTCTTTGCAACTTGCCTGTGCCAGAATTTGCAAGGGATGCTGCTCCAAACCTCAAAAAATATGCAAAGTTATAAGTAACTCTGTTTAGTTCTTCTCTGCCAGCTCTCAGAAATAGTTTTCTTTGATGAAAATATAATATATATAATATTTGTGTGTCTGTCTGTCTGTCTGTCACTCTGTTGGTTAAAACCAAGAACTTTTATTTTTTGTTATGGTTATATATTACTATTTGTGACCATTGAATTTTATTATGCCTCTAAGAAAAATTAAATGCGAAAGAATTCCAAGTTTAATAGATACAGAATTGAGTACTGGAGATTGTATAAATCTATTTTGATTGATGTCCAATGATCTTGGGAATTTGGGCTTCTTAAAAGATATATAGTGGAATATAAAAGGAAACTAACATCTATATCTATACTATGTATAAAGCATTTACCCCTATTTTGGTATGTTTTTGGGTGGTCTTTCTAAAGTATTTTATTATTTTTTAACCCGCATAATTACTAAAGTATTTTTTTATTTTCTAATATTTTTCTCTTCAATTATTTATTTTTTCCCTTTCTTTTTTAGTTTTATCCTTTTATTCATCATAAAAAATTTAGATAAATACATTTAAGATACTAAATAGTAAGTAACATATAAAAAATAAAATAAACAAATACTTATTTATTTTATAAATAAAATTTTAACACACACATTGAGTATGTCAAAATTAATATTTATATATAAAACATCAAGGTTTTAGTGGTGTGTTTTCAGGAGAATTGACAAAAGAAACCTTATTTTAAAATATAATAGCAAGGTAGTGTACCCCTCCCCCTCCTTCCTCTGTCTAAATTTTTTCTTCTCTTATTATTTTTTTCGATAATTTACTCTCTCTTATTTTTTTTAATTTATTCTAAAATTTTAAATTATATTATTATATAAAAAAGTGAATAAATTTTCATATTATTAGAATTTTAACACATGCACTCAAGTGTGCCATAATTGCTAATTTAAATAAAAGATTTGAACTGTTTTTAACTTATATAAGTGAAACAAATGCTCGTATTTAATGCGAATGGAAAGCATTATATAAAAGAATAATCTAATAATAAAATATTAAGTGATAATACGAAAATTATCTTTAAAAATATTTATTAAATTAAAATAATTCTTATTATGTCACTAATAATATATATTAAGGAAGTACTGCTTTTAATAAAAATTAGTATTTTCAAATTGTCACAATTAACTACTATTGATGTATCTATTATAACAACTTAAATACACAAATAGCATTATAATTTACTATAAGATATTTGTTGTCACTGCGTGTGTTTCTAATTGTCAATAATAATATCATAATTAAATTTGTAAAAAAAATTATTATTGTCATTAAAAAAAATTCTTTTACTAATTGATATACATACATATAATAACACTTAATATATTCACTTAATAAATTATGAGTAATTTTGTTCTTTTAATAATTTCATATCTCACTTTTAAACCGTGTTAAAAACTAAAATGTAACCCTTGACCACTAAGATGAGATTTTATCATATCGAGTGATTTTTTGTTCAATAACATAAGTATAGTGTATTATTAAGGATTTGAACATACCGAATACTATTTAAAAGACAAGGTTTCACTCATGCGTGCCCATTACAAATTTGTGTAATTTAGATAGGCATGCCCACTAATCTAACTCAAAACAGGCCTAATCTTCTTGTCAAACCAGTAAAATTGGCCCAAAGCCCGAGCTTAAAAGGGTCATTGATTTAAAACTTTGGCCCGTTGGTTTCATTTTCAAAGGTCATTTTCACTTTTTTTTTTATTTTAAAAATAAAATTAAGACTATTGTTATATTATATTTTAATTTGAATTCAATTTAAATTTAATATAAATTTTAGAATTTTTGTCAAATTAAAATATTCGATGATTCAAATCCGATTACAAATATTCATAATGTGAAATAAATGGATCGGATATAGAATTTAATAATTTTAATTAAATTAATACTCTTATATATAATATCAATAAAGATTTTAAAATAAAACATATATATTATATTGACATAATATTAATATTAACGTATAATGTCTATATTATATTATTAATATTGAATATTTAACCTAAAAACTAAGAAGGATATTAATAAAATGTTAAATATAATAATATATAATAGTTCATTTATATATTAATATAATGTGAAATAGGAATTTAGTATTCTTTTGGATTAATATGTAATAAAAAGTTGTTAAAAATTTAAATATGAAGGATATTTACTTTTAAATATAATATTTTTATAAAATTCAAAAGAAAAAAAAATATAAATCAGGTCAATTTTTTTAATTGAATTTTGGATATCCATTAGATTTGGATATGATATTGAGTAACAAAAATCCTATATGATTTCGAGTCAAATTCGGATATATATTTTGATAATCGAATTCGGATTAGGATATAGCAGATTTGATCTAGACCCGACTCCTTGACAATTCTAAATAAAACACATCATTTTTTACACATTTTCACCAAATATTATTTTTATTTTCAAAATATAATATCTAACAACCTATATTTTTTTTCTCTTTATTTCATTATTTTTATATCTTTTTATCTATAATTTACTAAAATTAATATAATTATTACTTTTCGAATAATCTATTCAGATGCCAACTTATTTCTACTTATTACTTTCAACATTTTGAAAATAATAAAAATAAAACCAAACGTGCCTTGAGGTCACAATACAAATTCTCTTTTAGAATCAGCAGTCACAATACAAATGCTGGCTTCTGCATAGCTGTAGAAACACTGTAGCCTAAAGCGGAAAAGACAGAATTTTGAAGCAGGAAGGAAGGGAGGAAAAGAGTAGAGCTGGCAGAAGAAGAAGAAGAAAGATTAGTATCACTAATCAAGAAATGTCCCAATATGAGAGTCCTCACTCAAATCCACGCCCACATTCTCACTCGCTCGCAGCTTCGTCTCTCGACGCTCTCGTTTGCCCTCTCCAAGATCCTTTGCTTCGCGGCCTACCGCAACATTCACTATGCGAAGAGGCTGCTTTCGCAGATTCCTTACCCGACTATATTCTGCTACAATACGGTGATGAGAGGGTTCCTACTGCAGAACCCATCTCCAGAACCCATTTTCTTGTTCAAAAAATTGGTTCGGAGAAAGTTCCCGATATCAAACACCTTTACTCTGGCTTTTGTGTTGAAGTGTTGTTCGACTTTGGCTGCGTTTGAGGAAGGGAAGCAAGTTCACAAGCACGTAGTAGCATCTGGGTTGGGTGAGAATTTGTTTGTTCGGACGTCGTTGCTGAATTTTTATACGAAATGTGAGGAGGTTGAGCTGGGGAGGAAGGTGTTTGATGAAATGACTGAGAGGAATGTGGTGGCTTGGAGTGCGATGATTGGAGGGTATATGAAGGTTGGGATGGTGAATGAGGCTTTGGGGTTGTTTAGGGAGATGCAAAAGGATGGAGTCGAGCCGGATGAGGTGACGATTGTGAGTGTTATTTCTACGTGTGCTATGGCTGGGGCATTGGATTTGGGGAAGTGGCTGCATACATATATTGACAAGAAAGGGATAGAGAATGATCTTTTGGTTAGTACGGCGCTTGTTAATATGTATGCTAAGTGTGGTAGCATTGAGAAGGCGAAGGAAGTTTTTGATGCCATGCCGGTCAAGGATGCCAAGGCTTGGAGCTCCATGATTGTAGGATTTGCTATCCATGGGCTTGCAAAAGAGGCATTGGAGACTTTTGGAAAAATGGAAGAAGCTGAGGTAATGAAACTGAGCGCTATGTATCTTATGCTAGGAGTTCTTCCTCCATTAGCTGGATTTTTCGGGAAACTATATTTATTCTGTTATTGATTGCATGGATGGTATATTTAGTTTACGAGTTAATCAGTGTCGGGACCTGCATTGCACTAGATAATCCTTTGCTAATGACAATTTGAAAGGATGGACAATTAGTTAGAGCAGCAAGTGTTGTAGCAAAACTGATGATTTCCATAACTTTCCATAGTAATGATAAATCTTCTTCAAGAATCAATAGCCCCCTCGAATAGCATGTGATACACACTCTTTGAAATTTCATTGCAGGTTGAGCCTAATCATGTAACACTTATTGGTGTGTTATCGGCATGTGCACATGGCGGCCTCGTTGCTGATGGGAGAAAGTATTGGTCAAGCATGCTTGTATCTGGGATTGAACCATCCATGGAGCATTATGGCTGCATGGTTGATTTATTTTGTCGTGCCAACCAGATTGAGGAGGCTTATGCCTTTGTTAAGAACATGCCTATTAACCCAAATCCGGCAATATGGCGTACGCTGCTTGTGAGTTGCAAGAACAATAAAATGTTTGATAAAGGTGAAATTGTGGCTGAGCAACTTCTCCAATTAGAGCCACTCAATGCAGAAAACTATATACTACTCTCGAGCTTGTATGCATCAGGATCGGATTGGGTGAAAATGAGCCACGTGAGGAGGCAAATGAAAGAGAGGGGCATCAAGGCCGTACCAGGCTGCAGCTCCATTGAAATCAATGGTCACGTGCATGAGTTTGTAATGAGTAATTGGTCTCATCCGGAAGCGAAGTACATTCGAGAAGTTCTATGGGAAGTTTCCGAGAGAGTTCAGAGTGGCGGGCATGAACCTTGGATTGCATCTGTACTTCAGAACATGGGTGATGGAGAGAAACAGGATGCTCTTTGGGAGCATAGTGAAAGGTTGGCCATTGCATATGGTCTGCTGAAGACTAAAGCGCCTGTGGTAATTAGAGTAGTGAAAAACCTTAGAGTCTGTGTAGACTGTCATGAAGTGACAAAGACTATTAGTAAGCTGTACAATAGAGAGATCATTGTTAGAGACCGGATTAGGTTTCACAAGTTTGTTGATGGTGTCTGCTCTTGCCAGGATTTTTGGTGAATTTTGACAACGAATAACCTGGATAATCTTGGTTGCTAAGCAAGGATGACATTCTTCTTTCTTTGACACACAAAAGCAGTATTCTTTTCCATTATCTCAGATTGTATCGTCCCTACCATTACTATGTCTTCCTTTGAGCAGAAAGAAGTCGTGATAGTAGAAATTTAACGTGACAACATAGATAATTTTATTAGAAAAGGACCTGTTACACCACTAATTCTTCCTCAAGAAAGGTCACACCGTCTCCCTAAAATCCTCCTCCTCTCACAGTTCCTCTCCCATGAACAGAGGAACTTTTTGTAGACTCTCTATAGAGCAGAGAACCAAAACGCTTCCAGCTTTGTCTACCCATGGAGACATCTCAGGCCAGGATATCATGTTTTACTAGGATCTAAATAGCAACTACTAACTAATTAAACTTGGATTTCAACAGACCATCTATAAATTTCCTCTTCCGGAACTGGGATGGTCAGAGTCACCAATCCGGTTGCGTCATCATAATTAAACTCAGTTTCAGTACCGCCCACAATGCATTTGAGTGGGCTTTGAGAACAGTAGGCACCAAACCGACCACATCCTCTAACCTCGAGTGTGATTGTCGCCACAGGCAGTCTGTTTCCACTTAGAGTGTCTGAGCCATTGTTGTGGTCCATATGGGTTTTCTGGACTTCAAACTGCTCCACGGCACCAGTAGAGTTGAACATGTCGAGCAAGCCAATAGATGCAAAGGAAATGTTTTCTGTAACATTCTGTGTTGGGAGAAGAGATCGTAGGTTAGTCTAGCAAATAATAAGAAACAACGAGTCTAGTAGTAAAAATTGAAAATGGTTTTACTCATACTGACCTTCACAGGGCAAAAGTGGAAGAGTTCGTATTCAAGAACCTTAAGTGTCACAGGCAGTGAAGCACCTTTTGGCAACCGAAGAATCTCCCCTGATCTATAAGCATAGACCACAGTATCTCCAGTCCAGTCCGGTCCAGCAATTTGAGCTATGGTATCAACGTCGGTGGCTTGAACAGAGCTAGTAAGCGTGCCGGGAGAGGCATCATGAATGCGTGTCTTCTTAGTCACCTTGCACCACCCAGCACCCTGGCAGTTGAAGACACCAACCACTCCAGAACAGTTGTTCACATTCCAGATTTTGAGCAAGCTGCAAGACATATGTTTTGAAGTGGATATAGTTCCTTGATAAATGATTCACAAAACAAAACATGACACGAGGAGACAGTGTTCAACCTCGTCCCATCTCTGGCTGGGTCGACAAATAGACAGTCTAGTGTGGGTCGCCCTGGCAATTGTGCTCTAAGGATTGATCCATCAGGGAGAACCAACTTCTTTAAAAGCTCAAAGTTGTGGTTACCAGGCTTGTCACTGAATGGACAGCAACAACATTAATGAGATCAAGTTTAACCAAAGGAATATGGGGAAAAAAGACTAATGTTTAAATGAGATTACCTGACATAGATTGGACATCCTCCAACAGCTCGAGCTGCAGCATGATAATCAGCAGCTGGGTGCAAGCTCTATAACATAATTACAGGAGTCAGCAATTCATATGATGCTTGAAAATTTCAATGTTGTTGAACTAAATATTTAGGATATACTCACGTGGAACATATCCCAATCGGGTTGCATAAATTCTCCCAAGAATACAGTGTTGTAAGCCACAGAAGAAATGTGGATGGTGTGTGAAGCAGGATCACGAGGGTAGAAATCATCAGAAGCTCTAACTATAGCAGTCTGCTTGGCACTATATATCCCATCCGTGTTATGACACATGCAAGCTATGCATCCATTATCAGGAAAATTCCGCGAGATGGAAGCTTCCAGGGCCTGGTGATAGCTACGAGTAAGAGAAACTCTACCACCGTGGCCAGCACCAAGAGTCTCAATGATGTTCTGCACATCAACTTTGACTCCATCTATCCCACAGGAAGCCAGGTAGGCATGAAGCTCGTTGTAGAAATTGTAAACTTTCTTAGGGTGTACAAGGCCTAAGCCATGAACGGCAAGACTATCCATAACAATGTCTGGTTGGTTGCCCAGAACACCTGGAGACTGCACAGGGTATGCCAAAGCAGTTTCATAATGTTCCATACCAGGACCTGCAGGATGCACTCCACCCCAATAGCCGGCTAGAGCATGCCATACATATACGTATCTGAAGCATATCAAGCGACAAACAAGAGCATGTCATTATATATCATATACTCTTTGAAAACCCTTCTTTGGTGAAAAAAAAGGTAAAGCAAAGTCAATAATGAACAGAAAAATAGTAAGGAAGTGAGATATGATGGGCATTATAGTTCTAGGTAGCATTGGACAGGCATAAAAGTAAATAGTTGACAAACAACACAGAAGCAACACCATGGTGAGCAAATGGACCAAGTTGAATCTTACTTGACATTGTGCTGCTGCTTTGCTTTTTTCACTACATGTTTCAGACCTGATTCCTGTTCATCAGTTTTTTCATTCTTTTGGAATTTTTCATTTTCTTTTATTCCAGTTAGCCTGTTTGCGAACCTGCAAATATATCCGACATAAGTTAACTCAAGAGTGAACTGCTGGATGAAATATGTTGAACATATAGACCATAAAGTAAGGGATTATTTCCATCATTTTAACTGGCAAAAGCAGCTTTAATAGCTTCTTTACTAGATTTACATTGAAAAAATAATATACACTATAAATGTCTTACTGTGCTCCTTCTTGTACAACACAATTTGAGTCATCCTTGACCTCACTTCCAATTTGTTGCCAGCCATCATCTATGATCAGAAAACGTGGAGGTGTTCCTCCCTCAGACAAGCTGCAAGCAAGATAAGTGGTTAAGCAATTTAATTACACTTATTCAACTTATATACTACTTTAGGACCAGGAAATTGAAAAATAATCAAAATTACCTCTTAAGTCCTTCTTCAACACCCTCAGCTGTGACATCAGTATAGAAAGCATCCCATGTGCACCAGCCAAACCAATCGACAAATGAAGGCAACTAACACAATTCAAAATGTGCACATATAAGCATAAGTCGGCAACACTTTTTGGTCCCCAATCCACTCAATCAATTCCAAATGTTACCAAGGCAACATGTTCTCACCTTCTTCTTCTCTCGGTGCTGAAATGTTTGCAAGTGTTTTTCAACAGCCCTGTCTCACACACAAATGATTTTTGTATACCAGCAAGAGAATCAGAGCGAGACCTAATAACAACTAGTAACTTTTCCCTAGGGCATGCAGAGAAGGCATGAAGTGTTAGTGATTGGGGAAAAAAAACTGAATAAATAAGATACTTACTTCACAGCCTGGTTGATCACTTCAAAAGGATTGGTCCCAGCATGCATGTAAACAAGGTAAAGTCCTTGATTGGTTTCAACAGCATTATCTCCTACAACACAAGGCACCAAGAAAAACAGGACCATTTCAGTCTTGAACTTCTTTTTTGGCTCCACTAGAACACTATAAGCTCCATTAATACATGCATCTCGTGATGGTTTATTGATTGTCTATGCCTTTTAACTAGAAACTACTCAACCAAACACACCAGACCATTGGCCTTTTGTTGTATGATAATGAGATAGGGAAATAGGAGGATATGTGGCCTACAGGAAACACATTATTTTTTATGCATGCATGCACCAAATGCTTCCACTTTCTGGTGCTGTTGATTACTTACCACTCTCAAGGCAGATCTCAAGCTCATTCTTCTCATTGCCCTGAAGAACAGCACGGAACTGCCCTTCAAGGAGAGGCAGGAAAACGGTGTAGATAGTCGGGCTATCTTCATTCTCGCCTTCACTTGTGTCTTTACTCTCCACGAGCATGAATTGAGTCTCCAAAGGAATGTCCTTCCCACAGGTTCCCATTCTTTGAGTCATCCACCAGAGCTTGAAACGGAATAAGCACATGAAGCGCACACCCCTTGTCACAGAAAAAATTAGTAAACAATGTTATGTTTCAAACAATATATCATTAGTTACAAGAGAATGCCCGTATGATATAAAACCAGTTTCTGTTTTAGTTACAAGACATGTCTTAATATCTAAATTTTTTCTTACCGCTGGTTTTGAACACCTAATTCAAGCACATCAAGTGAAGCTTATCCATCCAAAAATATTTATTTTGTGCCACTAATGGCTATGGTACCAAATGATCTCCAAATTTTCCAACCAATTCAATCAACAGTACTGAATAGGTCAATTAAGTAACCAAATGTCTTAGTCATTCAATCAACAAAAATAATTAGTGGTACTCTACGGGTAGAGGAACAAACTTGAGAACTGATAAGAATAGTATAGTGCTTACTCTAAAACACCGACGGGGAAGACATGCAGGCTTTTGCTGTGTGAAGCTGTGGCACCAATGAATGCACCTGCAACAAGGCCCACACCATTTCCTGGGGTAAGCACAATGTTATCAGGCACTCCTCTGAGAATAGTTTTTCCATGAACCACAAGGTTCCCGTCATTGACAGAGATCTTTGGTGTCACCGTCATCTTGTCACGTTCTACGACTGTTTGAGAGTTTACTGCACAACCAGAAAAATACTAAGCATGGGTTAGAAATCGACCATCCAAAGGAACTTTCTCCTGGAGATCATCGAAATAACAAAAATATACAAAATGAGTCAAAATTCAATCACTTGACGCCTCCATACGTGGATTGAAGCCCCATGTCATATTAAAATACTCAGACCTAATTCAACCTATCCACGTTGCACACCACTCTATCTTCTTGTTTAATTATATGACAACAAGAAGAGGAATAAGTTGATTATACCTTTATCCACAGCTAGGTTTACTCAGAATAGATGGGAATGTCAAGTTACAGGCAGAACACAACAAAATAAGCAGAGCAGAAAAACTATGAACCAAAAGCTAGAGCGCTGTTTCAATTTTTAAAAAGAGAGCATCTATGGACCACTTCACCAAGATCCCAAAGATCTGCCATAGATTCATTTATTCAACTTTTAGGGATAGTTTCACTAAAATTTGTCTTTTGGCTGTCCACATCCTCGTTTTCTCCAGCTCTTTTCTCTGGGGGAGACAAACAGAAAGAAAATCCAAAACAGGGAGCAGAGGAAAATAACTTATCACACTCAAAAAGTAACGATTAACGGCTCGTTTGTTTTTGTTTTTTGGACTAATTTCCATCTTTCGCTAAAAATGAAAATAGAGATCCATCAATTTTTCCACCACTTTTATATACATTTTCATTTCCAAAATATTTTTCCAAACAAATTTTTATATTCTCTCTCTATTTTATTTTTTATTTTCTTTTATTAACATTTGTACAGCATTTAATAAAAAATACTATATTTTTTAAATACAACTCATTTTTAACCCTATATAATCATATTATATTTTAAACAAAATATTTAAATAATATTTTACTTTAAAAAATATATTTATAACTAACTTTTTAAATTTTTTTTTCATGAGAAAATAAAAATACCTCAAAAAATTAAATTCAAACAGCGTAAGAAATTAGAACAGTAGCTGTCGCAAAGAAGTTAAAAACAGCTAGAAACAAACTGACGGGGGGCGGAGGGGGCGGCGGGGTAATTGCATGAGAGAAAAAAAAAAGATCAACTTGTTAATATTACTTGATTGTTTGAATAGTGAAACTAGTGAATTCTTGCCGGAGATTCAAACAGCAAGTCCTTTGATTGAAAGGAAGGAAACTGTAACAGCGTAATTAAATAAGAATACTTCAAAACTTTGCAGATGCTACTCGAACACGGCCAGAGCGGTGGAGAAGAGCAGGATAAAAATGCAAATTTTAAGATATTTTGGCTATACGTCCGTCCCAAAAGAAAAAAGAATAAACTAATAATTCACCGTCGAGACCTCTCAAAGGCTTCAACTTTTTCTTGTGTGAAATCAACCCAGGATCAGAAGGTAGATTCGAAGGTACCAAAACAGAAGCTGGAAGTGCAATCACCGTTCATAAGAATATTCACTGTAATTTTTCACTTTCTAGCAAAAATAAAAACAAAAATAAAAAAGAAAATGGATCCGAATTCTATATCAACGCAACTCCGGAAAATCACCTCCAGAGAGCTTCGAATTCTCTGATGGACTCGAAGGTACAGCACTAGCATGACGTACAACCACCGTACTCTTTCGTACATGCAAACGCGGGATCAAAGATCGAGAGGCAGGCAAAACAAATGCTTGACGTGCAATCATTTTCGAAAATTTCCACCAGAACTCAGGGGAAAATTGTCAAAAAGCTAAAAACAATCACCAAAATTAACAGCTAAACTCCGATTCTGAAATTGGCTACTAGAAACAAACACACCAGTAAATACCAACTCAAAAACTCAAAATCAACCAAAGAAAACCAAGCAATATTTCTCTGAGTCCGAATAAATTCCTCTGCATGCATACACGCTTTACACAAAATTCTTCAAATAGAACAAAACAAGAACAACTTCAAAAACACCATAAATCTACCTTAGCAGCCTCAGAAATTTAGCTTCAAAAAGCTGAATCCTCCCGAAGCACACGGACTACGCCTGTACGTGTAAGTATAGAGAGAAAGAGAGAGAAAATGTGGTGAGTTCACGGCTCAACAGAAGCGCACGCCAAAAAGGAACGCAAACTTCACGTGAGAGGAAAGGTGGAGCGAGTGGAAACCAAGCGCTCAACAATTCGGTTACTGCGAGTTTGAAGACGAAACCACCTGGGGGTTTATATACCCGGTTCGGCGTTAAACATCGAACAGTTTCTCCCGACAAACCAAGTAAAAAGCAGGCACGTGGGTTGAAGCTGCTCGATATTTAATGCGCCATTACACAGTATTCTACGTTTGTTGCATTGCTTCCAAATCGTTAGTTCTCTTTTGATGTGAGTTTCTTCACATGGGAGGAAATCAAGTGTGATTTGGCTTTGATGGGTCATGGATTTGAGGCATTGTTATTGTTTATTTGTGTGTTTGTGGCGGCAAATTTTTTGGATTTATTGCTTTTAGGTTAGGCAATTTCAAAATTTTTATATGTGTTTAATTTGATCATCTTGTTATAAATATATTTTTACAGTCACAATCTGATTAGTAATGGTTCTCAAGTTGTGAATAATTACATCACATATTTAAAATTTATTCTATATATTATTCTATATATTATTTTGAGACAATTTACGAGTTATTTTCTTTTGAAAATGTATTCACGAGACAAAATCACTAGCCAAAAACGTAGCGACAACCCTAATTATAATCAGGTGTTTTTTTCAAATCCCTCGAATTTATTTATGCTTGTTTTTGAACTAGAAATGTGTCCATTTGTTCTTAAATAGCTTCTTTCAAAAGGGCTTTTGCTTCCTCAATAAATGTCTTAGTAAAGGATATGATTTCTTGAAAATGAGGTTTATTAGTTTTTTAGTCATTATGTAATTCAACAAAAAAAATTCTGACTCGTCTAATTTCTAATAATCAAGATAATCATTTATTCCAATATAAATAGTCATTGTCTGTTTTTCTAGCATAAGAGGAGCTGATTGGGATTGTTTAAACAATTCACGTAATTGTTGACCTTTACTAATTGATTTGGAGTAACTTTATCAATATCTAAAGCAAATTGTGCAAAAGCTTCTAATTCACCATCTACTTATTTCAAAATAATATTTAATTTTGCCCAACATATGAAGAGTCGAGAATTTATAGGACAATTTATAATTTATTATTTCTATCTCATTCTTTGAATGCTCTTTCAGTACATATTAATAAGGTAATATCTCAATATAATTGAACTTCATGCTTGTCAACGAATTTTGCGATGTTGTGTAGGTTTTGATGGTTGAGGTGATTGGTTGTGACTTTGATTTTTATTTTGACACCTATAAGTATTTATTTCAAATCCATAAGTTGAGATTCTTATTCGAAATTGGCTGGTTCTTTTTAAATGATCATAATTACATATACTCATTACATTTAGATTTTAAAAATTCGTTGAATATGTTCAATAACACCATTCATTACATTTAAGAAATTTTCTTGCCAAAAACTTCCTATTTATTAGGTGCCTGTTTGGTTTTGTTTTAAATTTCATTTTAATTTTCTACTGAAAATAAAAACAAAAAAGTATTAACTTCTCCCTTATTTTCATATATATTTTTATTTTTAAAATATTTTTCAAAACATACTATTACACTCTCTCTTCATTTCGCTTTTCATCAATTTTTATTTTCTCATGTTCATATTTGCATAATTTTTAATAAAAATACTACATTTTTCGAATACAACTCATTTTTAATCATGCATAATCATTACATTTTAAACAAAACCTCCAAACAATATTTTATTTTCAAATTTAAATTTATAATAAACTTTTTATTATTTATTTTCACTCAAAAATAAAAATACTTCCAAAAAATAAATCCAAACGGACCTAGGCATTTCTATCAAATACAAAAAAACCTACCAAAGAAAGTGCTAGCTAGGGGTACCCTAACAAGACTTGTCTTAAGACCTTTTAATTACTCAATTGACCTTATTTACGACTAGTAATTCGTTGGTTGTCTCTGTCTCTAAATCGCGCGACGCAATTGGATTGATCATAGAATACACCAACTACGGGTGTTTGACCTCTTATTAAATCTTATTGCTCCAATAAAATTAGTTTATATATGTAATTAAAAAATATTGTATATATAAAAAATATCAAATAAATTATGATGCACAGACACACACACAACAGCACAAAATTATAAAACATTTAGAGTCTATTTGTTTTCATTTCTAAACCCCGTTTTTATTTTCTGTTGAAAATAAAAATAAAAAATTATCAATTTCTTCTTTATTTTCATAAATATTTTTATTTTTAAAATATTCCCCAAAACACAGTATTACACTCTCTATTCATTTTTACTTTTCATTTTCTTCTACTTACATTCGTACAATTTTTAATATAAAAATATTGAATTATTCAAATATAATTTATTTTCAACTCTACATAATCATTACATTTTAAGCAAAACCTTCAAACAACATTTCATTTTCAAATTCAAAATTTTAATTAATTTTTTACTATATATTTTCACCAAAAAATAAAAATATCTTCAAAAAAACAAATTCAAACGAGCTGTCAGAATGCGACACGCTTCCGATGTGGCTATTTAATATCCATAAATTTTTATTTATGTAAACATAAATATATGTGCATGCATACACAAATAGATATGTAGTTAATACGTTGAGAAGGACGTATTTAGGGAAAAAGGTCACATCATTATTGCATTGGATTTTATTAATTTGTTTTGTATTCTAAATAATTAGAGGGTAGAAAAAAGTTATACTTTTTGAAAAAATGTGAAAAGATAGTGATTATGAATGAGACAATACTTTTTGTCAAGTGATTTGGGCTTTTCTATCACTCTAATTGCTCATTTTTATTTAATGTCATATAGACATTTTGTAATCGTTGATTTATAAATAATTAAATTTTAGCTTTAAGATATCTTTATTTTAAGAAGTACATAATTTCATTCAAACAATTTGATATTTGTTTTGTTTTATTTTGAATGTCTAATTTACCCCCTTTTTTAAATTTTTTTATCTCAAATATTCCCTTTGTATTAACAAAACAAACAAAAATTTTGAATTATTTTAATTTTACATGTTCTATAATATTAAATAATAAATATATCTAAAATATATAAATTTATTTATTAATTAAGATAAAAATTAAAAAAATAAAATAAAATTTAAATCATCATCCTAACTATATAGTTTTACTAATTTTAATTGATATACTCAATAATGTTTAAAAAACATATTCAAAATATTTTAATAATTAAGTATAAATTAAATAAAAAATTTAAAAAAATAAAAATTAAAGTTATTATTTTTTAATAATATAATTTAATAATTTTAAATATGTACTTAATAAGATTAAAATAACAAACATATGTAAAATAATTTAATCAATTTTATACATTAATTAAAAGAGTAAATAATTAATTAAAAAAATAAAATAACAAAAACAAACCGAAAAGAAGAACAATCTTCTTCTTCTTCCCCATAACCGAACCCCCCACGCCACCCAGCCAACCAAGTTCCCAAGCCCTACCGGCCCCCTTCCTCGCCCGTAATCGGGCTAGCCATGGCTAGCGACCATTGGGAAGGTGGCGCTGGCCATGGCTGGCTGCCCCATTTTGTTGGATGGGTGGATGGGTTATGTATATATATATTGAAAAAAAGTGGAATATAGATGTATGTATATATATGTTTGTGTGTGTTTAATACACATGTATATGTATACATATAAATATTTAAATATTTTAAATACATATTTGAAAAATGATTGTTGTATTATTTAATTTTGTGCTCATTTTCATCTCAAAATATATTTTTTAATAATCTACATATCTTCTCCCAATAATCTATATATTTTATCCCTCTTCTTTTTTATTACTATCTCTCTCCACCTACAACCTACTAAACCCTAACATACTATCCAAATACAAATCTATTTTCAACTCATTTACTTTAACTAACTTTTTAAATTTTAAAAATATTAAAAGTGAAAATTAAAAATAAAAACACAACCGAACTCCCTGTTAGCTCTTGTATAATTTTTAAAATATATGAAAAAAGGTCTAATTTATTGGAACAAAAAATTAGAAGACTCAATTGTCCTGAGAAAAAAGATATTGTGGTGAAAAGGCAACTATCTTGCTTACAAATATAATCAAATGAGAATGAATATATGACATAATTAGGCACGTCTTTAATTGTGGGTTCAATATATCATCAAAAATATTAATTTATTTTTTTTATTTCATTTATAATCAAGTAGTACATTGAAATCTTATAGGACACTTGTTAAAATTATGTCACATCTGACACAATACTCAATACATGTTCGGCACAACATCTTATACATATATTTGACGTGATATAAATAATTTTTTGAAATACCTATTTATTACAGTAATAAATAATTACATTATAAAACATGGAAAAAGTCACACTACATTTGTTAATGGGTAAATGGC
>JACGDI010005373.1:215390-228896 GCA_014898725.1 Jacaranda copaia
TTCAATTTTCTTACAAAGAAGCTCAAACTTGTGGGAGTTGTCAAGGATGAGGTATGCAAATATCAATTTCTCAAATAATTGAGGCCTCATAAATACACACCCAATTTCCCTTGCATGATTTGATATGGACAATCTTAATATTTGTAAGTTTCTTAAATTAATCCTCCTAAAATTCCGGGATTTTTGTAAGAAATCATAAGTCTTAAGTTAATTATTTTATTAATTCCTATACTCTATTCAAAGAAGTCAATGCCTTTGATATCAAGATTAGAAAATGAAAACTCGTTTACGTAGAGACAATCTTGTTATTGATTAACATTTTAAAGAAATTATTAATCGGTTCTTACATAAAAATAAATAAATAACAATTAAATTAAAATTCTTAGCCTATACTAATTTATGCCTTATATTCTTTTTGTTTCTTTGCATTATGTGTGCAGTTTTTAAATATTTCTAGATTTTTTTTAGTGTCGCAAAGTTCTTGTTTCTCAAGTGTATTAATTATTTTAATTAAAAAAAATTCATTTGTAACTTTATTCCCAATTATTTTTTTAATTTAAATGTATTGGTCACCGAAAGTCATTTTGAGTTCCACAATCATTGATCTCATTTGGGCCCAACATTTGTACGTTTGTACACTTGTAAAATAACCAAATCTCACTCATATCTATTTCTTGTCTTGGCCATAAAAATCTTACCTATAAATCCGTAAATTCCCACCCCATAATTAAAGTAAAATAAGGAAAAGTTATATATATATATATATATCACTCTACATATATGGTTGAAATATATATATATAGATATAAACACATACTAAATTAAAGTTATTTAAAAATATTGAAATATTTGATAATATCAAGTATTGTTCCGTAAAAATGTGTCGAACATCTCGAATTAACTTATAAGCTGCTTTTTTCTATCTTAACTATTAAAACACTTTTTGTTTTCCCCATAAGAACAAATCTCCAGCCGCATGTATTAATAGAATAATTTTTTTCGAAGTTAAATTTTTTATATTTGACGATAAATTTGGGTATTACTGCATAACACTGTTTGTGGATGCTGTTTATGAAAGTTGACAGCCATGTACATCTTCCTAGGTTTCTAATTGGAGAATTCTAATACTACTAAAGTTCATCCCACGTTGGAAGAATTGCAAATTTTGAGTTAGCTTATAAATTATTTCTTTCCTTTTATCCCACAACAAAACTCCTCACCACATATATCAATACAATAATATCCTAAAAAACTTAGGCTATGTTTGGTTATATTCTCTCAAAATAAAATTGTTTTGAGAGAATGTAATCAAACATATGCCTTCTTTTTCTCCTAAAATAATTTCTAAAATAATCAAATTGTCCCTGCAATTTAACTAAAAAATGACCAAAAATTTCATATTCTTTACATTGCAATCATTACCATTACATATATATATATATATATATATATTTACATATCATAATATTTTATTACTATATCATAATAAAAAATACTACTAAAATTCATTTACACTCTCAAAACCCAATAAAAAGATATTGATTTGATTGCTATAGTAAAATTTGCCTCCTTCCAAAACAACAAAAATGTATTGATTTGACTGCTACAGTAATATTTATCTCCCCTAAAAATAAACAAACATATCAAATTTTTCTAAAACAATTTTCTTATTATTCCCAAATCATAAACAAAACATACAAATTTCACTTTTTCTAACCTCACTCCCAAAATATATAATCCAAAACACATAATTTATAAATAAACATTACGTTAATATCCTGCATTTTCTGCAATAAATTCAACTTTTCTCATAAAAAATACTATTCCTATATAATTTAAAAAAAATGGTTCACATATCTAATGGTCGCCATCATGCAATGATAGACTACAATACATACAAAATTTAATCAAGAAAGGCAAAACCAAATTGGTCCCTAACTCAACCACAACGTGCGGTCCATGTGTCCAATTGATCAGACACCAGCAGACATAATGTACTAATTCTATCACCAAATCAGCAAATATTATTCCATGATGTTAGCCTCTCAGTCTAATTCTTGTACAGGTACAGAGAAAGTGTAATTTTATGACAATAATTGACAGATCCTAAATTATTGCACTCACAAGCCATAAACAAAGAGGAAATGTTTATTCATCTGTCAATTCTACTTGGCCGAACTTAGGGGCATGATTTTGACAAATGGGGTCTCTTGTGACATATGATTAAATAAAATTGCATTATTGATCCTCCTTAAATTATGATGTTACATCAACAATTATGAACTTTCTAATCCAAACACGTTGCTTGTTTAATTAATATCAAATATTATGATAAAGAATTTCGAAATTTTAAGGAACCCGTTTGGTTTTATTTTCGTTTTCAATCTTTATTTCTATCATTTTCAAAGTTTGAAAAATTAGTTAGTGGAATAAGTCGAAAATGAGTTTGTATTTGGATATGTTATTGGAAAAGTAATGGTTATGTTGGTTTTAATAGGTTGTAAATGGCGAAAAATAGAAATAATGGAATAGAGAAAGAAAATATATAAAGTTATGAGAGAATATGTTTTAAAAATGAAAATGATGTTGAGTGAAAATGCATAAAAAGTTATTTGTTTCATTTTTGGAATTGTAGAAAATGTGAATTTCAGTTTCTAGAACTATTTTCATTTTCTGGTCAAAATAAAAATAAAAAACTATCAATTTCTACGTCATTTTATCATACATTTTCATTCTCAAAACATTTCTTTTTATATTCTCTCTCCCTTTTCATATCTATTTCTCCCTGATTATTACCTAATTTACTTTTTTATCTTCCCAATACTTATCAACCATAATTCACGACAAAAATATTATTTTATATTCAAATTCAACAATTTTCTTCCTTTTAATAAAAAAATACCTAACATCCAAATACATCTCATTTTCACATTTATATAAGAATATAATTTTCTACTACATATCCAAATACAACTCTATTTTCCACAACTATTCTAATTAATTTTTCACATTACATTTTCACTAGAAAATCAAAACAAACGGGCCCTTAGTTTATGGGCTTTTTAGAGTGAAACCCATGCCCAAAAAGCGTACAAGTTTTGTTAGATTTCGGTGAAAAATTTTTGGAATCAATTATTTAACCGTTTAAATCTTAGTTATATGAATAATATATATATAGTAAAATTAAAATATATTTTGCTTAATATCATCGTTAATGATATATTATTTTTTTTTAAAAAAGCCCATGAAGGGACGAACCTTATTAAAGTAATGATCGCTATGATGC
This sequence comes from Jacaranda copaia, assembly GCA_014898725.1. Lineage (NCBI taxonomy): Eukaryota > Viridiplantae > Streptophyta > Magnoliopsida > Lamiales > Bignoniaceae > Jacaranda > Jacaranda copaia. The sequence continues at coordinate 218,677 of JACGDI010005373.1, forward strand.
TACCAAATTAAGCTGCTATCACTCACTAATAATTCTAATTGACGCAAATATAAATAAATTTATTGTTACACTTTCTTAAGTATTTTATCCCAATTATTAATAGTTACAGTGCATTTTACTCCTCGTATTTTTACTTCTTCAAACTTCGCTTTCGGGCTACATCGAATTTACAGGCCAATTACGAGGGTTCGATCTTGACTAGAAAAAATTTCCAACAACCCAAATCAAGTACAACCTTAAATTATCCGAATTTGTCCAGCACTATAGTCTACACAAACCAAACAATGGAACAACATACAAAGAAAGAGATGGAAAATGATTCATAGTGCATGCCAAGAGAAAAGGAGAAACCATACATGAACAGCTGAACCTTTTATATATACACAACTATATATATATATATATATATTAATTTTACAAACCTTCAAGAAAATGATAACACGAAAAAGAAGAAGAAATGATCCTTAACATTTCTAGAGCCGTCCCAAGAAGCAGGTTGTGACCCAAAAATTTAATGAAAAAAGAGAGACAAAAAGAACGAGGAAACTAAAAAGGTTGTTTTCTTTTCAATTAAGTTCTTGTATTCTGTGTGTAATTCTCTTGTGGCTATCTACCTCTGCTGCTCATCTGTAACGACACCTTCCTTCATCAGTTTCAAGCTAAGACTATTGTATCGTTCTCGTGAGTATTGCCTGGATGCTTTTCTCCAATCTGTGCCGGCCTTCATCATTGCAGCGAACTCCTCATAACTTATACGTCCGTCCTGCAGAAAGAATAAACAAATTTGAGCACCAAGCAAGCTTTGAAATGGTGTTAAACCTTAAGTTGCTCAGCTCAACTCCTGGCGTCTCGAAGGAGTAGAATCTAAGTGTCGGACAATATAAATTGTCAAATTTTAGGACAACTTGGTCAAATTTTTAGGAGAGCTGTCTTGGTTCATATTGACATTAATTATTTGGATACTTCAAAGAAGTTTACTTGAAATAAGAATTTATAAATGGTAAAGGCCAGAGGGATGCGTGCATAATGTCTGCTGTTTCTTTAACAAGAAATTTATACTTGTGGATGAGTGTTTGCTGCTCATGGCCCATTATAAGGGAAGAAGCACTATACCTAGGAATCAACAGCACAAAAATCTTGTTAGAAATTACCCCCTTCCTTAACGGGCTTGGGACTAAAATAATAGTTGGGAGTTGTGACAACAAACATCCATCTCATCTGTACTTTAAATATCAATATAACCATGAAAGTCTGATGAAGTACTAATTCTTGAAAATTAGAAGCCTTTCAAAACAAAGGAATTGTTGGAGCTCTCATTTCTATCTAGTCCCAACACACATAGATCTCTTGTAGGAAGGTTGCCGAGAGATCTTGTAAAACCACTAGCTCTTCTCATTCCATAATGAGAATATTTTTAATGTTTTGATTTCATGTAAAATTCTCCTTATGCACATAAGGGAGGAGATGAGTGAAATGAAAAAATTTCACACACGGTTTTGTAATGGAAATTCTTTTAATTGAATGGCAATCATAACAGATGAGTCGAGCTTATTTCTGAAGTGTCAGACATGTAGATGATGTAATTTGATATTAAACACAGGTACAGCATGGTAAGAATCAGAGGTAATATCCTAAGTTTCAACATTCACAAGTGCAATTGTGACAACCAAAATTTTCCCAAGAGATCATTGTGGCATGTTTGACATGAGGAAAGTGGAAACGAAGAGGAAATGGTAAATTAGTTCGAACTGAAAATATATGAGAACTAACCTTGTCCGAGTCAACATCTTGAATAATGGCAATGATAATTTCTTCACTGGTAGTCTCAGCCTCATCAGCAAAGGCATCCCTCAGCTCTTCAATCTCTATATACCCACTTGCATTTTTATCAAAGAACTCGAAGGCTTTGCGCAGATGGTCATCATCATTGCCCATTTTCCTTAGGTGTACAGAAATTGCAATGAACTCTCCGCAATCAAGATATCCATCCTTATTTACATCACCCTGCGCAAAGGAAAAATCGTTAATCATCACCTACACATGATAATAAAAACATATTGTTGCATTTATGGTACTTGTAGCATAAAACAATATTTTACTATATGCACACAAATAGTTCTTTAAAATGGTAGTGAGATTCCTTATGAACCACAGTTACCACTAAGTAGAATTTTGATGAATCATGGACTGATAGAGGCCTGATGTTTCCAATAAGAAAACATCAAATGAAGTATACGATTAGGTGGGCTTTTATCCGTGAAGGGTATTTTTGTCCTAGTCAGAAAAAGGCACTCACTGCTTCCATGAGAAATAGAAGATCAGCTTCCGGGATCTGATGACCAAGCTTATGTAGCCCAGCTCTCAACTCGTTGATGTCAATCTTTCCCTTATTGCCTGTGTCCATCAATTGGAATCCCTCTTTTATGCCAGCCACTTCCTCTACCGACAAATGCTCAGCAAGCACCTGACATTTGGAAAAGTAATTAGTAATAAGAGAACCGCTAGAATATAAATCATTCCGCAACAAGTCCTAAAATCTAATATCATAATGCAAGTGAGAGATATTAATTTGAGTATGTGCTTTATAAATCAGGAGATTACCCTTAGAGCTCTTTTCTTCAGCTTATTCATCATTGAAAATTGCTTGAGCCTAGATCTTACAGTTTCGCCCAGAGAAACATTTGGAGCACTCTTAGCATTTTGCAGCCAAGGATGATCTGCGAGATGAGCAGCTACATGTCAAGAGGTTCTTATTTAATGCAACAAAATAGAAGTAGGGATCAAGCATTTCAAGGAGCAAAATGCGTATCATTTATCAAACAGACTACATGTTACCTAGAACTTCTTGCGCTGTAGGCCGCTGTTTGGGGTCAGGGTTGAGCATCTTCTTGACCAGATCCTTTGCTTTATCAGAAACCTTAGGCCAAGGGTCTCTCTTGAATTCCACAACAGAACGAATGATAGCTTGGGCAACTCCTTGTTCAGTTTCTGCAAGTTGACGACTCTTTATGTAAAGAACATGTAATAAGGGAAATAATAGATTGCAACTACAGATTGCAGAAACTAAATCAAGATAAGAAAGAGGTTATGGATTATCGCACCTGTAAATCTAGTCTCCATATTTGTCCAATTTTAAGTTGGTCAACCAGTTAAAGTGTGTTTATAAACTTTTGTGACATTGGCATGTGCATTAGTACAACAAGATATGGGAATGGGAAATTTACCAGCCCAAAAAGGTGGAAAACCACAGAGTAATATGTAGAGAATTACACCAGCACTCCAAACGTCCACTTCTGGACCATAGTTTTTCTTCAGCACCTCTGGAGCCATATAATAAGGACTTCCCACTATCTCGTCGAATCTTTGACCTGTAGAATTACTAACAAATCAGCTATGAATAAAAGATCAACAATAACTAGCCGTGTAATGGCACTTGGGTTAGAAGGCAATAGTAAAAAGGCAATACCAGGCTTGAAGAAAACTGAGAGCCCAAAATCAATAGCCTTCAACGGTGCTGTTTCTTTCATATTTGCGAACAAGAAATTTTCAGGTTTAAGATCACGATGCATGACCCCGTGCTTATGGCAAACCTGCAGAGAAGCGCAAGCTAGTTAGTTCACAGCTTGCTTGAGCAAAATACAATTCTTTGCAAGTAATCTCCACGCCCCATAGAACAAAACATGTAGGAAAGAAGATTGGAGAACATGATAACCAGTTCGACCTTCCATATTTCCTTAAAAGAATGAATATATGAATAGCGATGAAACATAGTATGGTCCGAAGATAACAAAGACAAAGACTAAAACAACAACCTTAAAGTTTACAACCAAATTACTTGATATAAAACAAATTTGCATGTCAGGAAGAACACATTCAGATGCAATAAGTAACTCAGATGTAAAATATGTTTATTGAATCGGCATGCGTTATCCAGCAAAAACACTCACCACTAACAAGTTTTTTGTATCAAATACGTTCATTGAATCAGCATTGCATCTATCCTTATACCAACAAGTTTTATTATCCTAATACTCATTGCAACTCATAAAACTCAATTGCAAGAAATCATGATAATTCATGTATCAAATGCAATAAAAAAAATATCAACATAAAAGTACAATCAGATAAATCCTCACTTGAATAACTTCAACGATCGTGCGAGCCACAGCCGCAGCAGCCCTTTCGGTATAATGTCCTCTAGCAACAATTCTATCAAACAACTCACCACCCTCACACAGCTCCATAACTAAGTGGACTGCTTCATCATCTTCATAGGTATCCTTCAAGCTCACAATATTGGGATGCTCAGGCAAATGCTTCATGATCTCAACTTCTCTCCTAACATCTTCAATATCCACACTAGTCCTCAGTTTCTTCTTCGTTATCGACTTACATGCAAACACTTCTCCATTAGTTTTAGCAGTACACAAATAAGTGATCCCGAATTCACCACGACCAAGCTCACGCCCCAGTTCATAAAACTCTTCTATATTATGCCCTGTTGGATTTTTCAATACATAAGATTTATGTCCACCATGTGGTATTGCAACACCATTGTCAATAGCAAAAGGGTTTCGCTTGTGCTTCCCCTTATTCTTCACAGTTTGAGGTACTCCACAACAATTACCCATTAAAGTAATGGATTCAAAATCAAGCTACTAAGCAAAATGGTCTCAGAATTCCGCAAGAACACAAACAGTAATCAACCAAAGACTCAGCTTATCTATGATCAATAAAGCACAGGCAAACCAACAGAATAAAGCTTCAATCTTTCTTAACTAAATTCTTCAATTCCCGGACTTCTTCACTTCTCCGGATCTTACAGCCAAATGGGTTTCTGGATTGCAGCAAAAATACTAGTCAACAACCGTCAGAACTCAATCTTTAAGATCAAAACACAGAAGTTAAGGAAGAAAAAGAAGGGAATTTGCCTTCAAAACCCACCTAGAAAAACTTCAGAATTCAGATTTCTGATGACTAATTCATGTGAAAGCAGGCGGAATAACCAAGAAAAACTACCGATTTCAGCCCCAAAAAAAAGGCCTTTTTTTTTCAAAAGAACAGCCAACGGGATGATGAACAGAGTTTGAAGAAAAATTTGCCAACCTAAAAGGAAATTTTGGATTGCTCAAAGTCGTGGGATGATGATTTAAGGGAAGAAAGGAATGGATTTGGGATTGGAGAAAGCGTTGAGCAAGGGAATTTAGCCATCAGCTCATGAGAAAGAGAAAGAGAGAGAGACATAGTCAAATACACTTCATATAGACTTTCCTCCTAACCCCGCCTATCTACAAACTTTCAATATTTTCTTTTTAACTAATTTTACTTTTTAAATGTTTCTAGTAGATATTTGGACTAATGGAGAAAAAAGAAAATATTTTTCCTATTTCCTAAATTGTCCCCAAAAAACTAAAATTTCACACTTCCCTTAAGTTTTTCCTTTTTGAATATTGAATTTTTTACTTAAAATAGGTATAAATTCAAGAACACATGGACCAATAAGATTGGATGGAGCTTTTATTTTATTTAATTTCCTTAAGTTACCTGATTATTTTTACTTGTGTACAATATTTTAGAAAGTTTTACATTATATTTTACATTAAAAAAATAATTTTTTATCTAGATTTCTAGTATTATATTATTAAAAGAAAAGTGTTCCAAATCGATTTTGGTAAACATTTTTTAAAAAACAATCAAAAGAGGTTGTAGAAAAATTGAGATATGTCTTGAATATAATCATTAAAAGAAAGTATTTTTTGTTTCTAAAATCAAAGTTATGCCACCAAATTTTAAATATATCAAATTTATCTTCTTACTTATTCTATATATTAAATTTATATATCTGAATAACCATAATTTATTAAAAAATTTCTCTAAGAACAAGATGGTTTCAATATGTTAATAATTTTTTATTTTTATCAGATTATAGATTATGTAATATTTACTTTATATGACTGCTATTTTCATAATTATATAATTATAAATTTATATTTTAAACGCATATCAATGTTTAATATAATAAATATAAGAATATATATAAATAATATGATTACTCAAAAAATATATTATGCGCATGCAAGAATTACATGTAAACAACTTCCAATCAATATCATGACAAGAATTAAGTTATACTTGTAATGAAAAATATTTTAAGACCTCTGGATTAGGAATACAATTAAGTCAAGTTAAATTTAGTTTAAACAAAATTTTAACTCAACAAAAATTTTGAACTGGAGTTTGAACTCGAAATACATATATTAGACTTGTACTTAAATTCGAATTCAACGAGCTTGAAATTTTAAGTTCGACCTCAGCTTGGCTCAATAAAACTCAAATGGGCAAATGAAATGTAAAAAATGCAGGCTTGAAATAAAAAAATAGTAATATAATATATATTTATTAATAAAATAAAAAAAATATTTAATTATATACCCGCTCACAAACCTTGATCCTAAATACAAACAATTCAAGATCAACTTGAATTAGAATTTGAGCTAAATTTAATTCGAACTTGAACTATTTCGAGTTTTAGCCAAACTAACTCAAACTCGATTCGACTCGACTCATTTGCACTCCTACAGTAAATTATATTTCACGTTAAAAGGATTTTTTTCTAGTTCTCAAGTGCGTATTGGTTAAATAGAAAATTGGGTGAGTACCGAGGGCAAGAAAGTCATCACAGATTGGATTTTGCTCTGGAGCGTTTTGGATTAACTTATTTAATAACTTCTAGAAGCCAATCAAAAAAACGTTGCAAGGAAATTAAACTAATGTTGTTCACAGTGCATATAAACATCAAAGTCATTGGTTGTCAGTACGTTGGGTAACGTGTCAGAGTAATAAAGTTACGCGGCTTCTTAGAAGGTTCTTTTGGCTGATGATTCAAACTTCAAAGAACCGCCGGCCCACCGGTCAAATCTGAGCTTTGACTTCTACGATTTGTAAGGTAATGTTTGGCTATGTTTTATATATTTTGTATTGTGTACTATAAAAGAATAAAAATTGGGAGTGAAATTGAAAAATATGATGAATGTTTATTTATATTTTGATGAATAGTTAGAAATTTATTTTGGATAATATTGGTATGTTTATTTATGTTTTGAGTAAAGATATTTTTTAGTGCAACAGTTAAATTAATGCCTTTTTGTTGAGTCTTTTAAGTGAAAATGAAATTGAGTAACTTTTTTATTATAAGAATAATAATATATATGTATGTATATATATTGAAAAATGAAAAAGTTTGGGGGATATTGAAGGATAAAAGAGAATATTTTGAGAAAAATTATTTTAATATTTTGGAGGAAAAATAAGTGTATGCTTGTTTATATTTTGCCAAAATTTTGCCGAAACAAAATATAAACAAACAATGCCTAAATCTTTTTGAGTTGAATTTTGACAATATTAAAAATGTTTAGTATGTTACCATCCATTCTAGACGCGTCAACCAACCATTCTAGACCGCTCAACTTTCAACTTCTAGAATTAAAAATGTTTAGAGGAAAAAAAATAAAAGAAAAATCAAATCAAATACCTAAAGTGTAGTTCTTTACAATTGATCAACTATTGTCAAGTGATTAATTAATTCAATAATATTGTATTTGTCTTAATTTTTTCTAATATTTATGCATGTATCACATCAAAAAATCATTAAAATTCAAATTGCAGATCTCATATACAAAAGTTAAAAGTAATATTATTGGACTAATTAGAAATTATTCATTTTTATAATTGCATGTGTAAGATTTAAAGTTTAAATCCTAATGAATCTTAAATGTATTTGTACATGTGTTAAAAAAATTGCAATTAATTAACTAAGTACTCTTTTAAAGATTGCACACACATACCAAAGGTTCGAACCGTCGAATCCGATGCTTATGTATGTAAAAACAACGTCATTATACCAATTGACCACTCAACTAATTAATTATATCTAAAACATAATTGATTATTTTATATAACTGTTAGGATAATTTAATTTTTTAATTATATAATAAATTGTCACAAGATAAAATTTTGTTAATACCATTTGATATGAGATAACCCAACATGCCCACTTAATACATATGACCCAATATCGCTCTTGGGCCCAACTGGACTGGGTTACTCAACAATAAACGTCTGATCAATTATATTATTCCCAATCGCATTCAACAGGAGGCTTTAACCCATTTAGCCTATTCAATCATCTCTCTAATTGACCATCCTCGTCTGTTCGACTACTATTGACCAAGCGGCTCACTTCGACACTGATTCATATCCTCGTCGTATTTATTTTTCTGATAGGCAGCATGCCTTCACATTAATAGCGCATAACAGCTAATACAGTCTCTGCCATCAACCCTGCCACCACATTTGATAGGAAGGCGCCTACTCGGAGTACTGTTCACCATAGAAAACGCGATATAATGCTACCTGAAATGGTATTGAGATTTGAAATGAAAATTAACCCCTTGACAAGAATTAAAGCCCATTACATCTGATAAGGGTACCTTCGACATATCATACACCAGAAAATGTTATAAATATCTCATAACCAGCCACACACCAGATAATGCCAAATATACTATAAGCTCACAATATTCTGTTCGATTATTATCTCTCGATCAAAACTAACTTAAGCATCAGAGTACCTTTGTCGGAGGCACCTCGGCTAGTTTAACATATATTGCTGTTGCAGATCTCAAATCTCGAGAAATATAGCATTTGAATTACTCGACCTCCTAGATTGAATCTACCCAAACACTACCCCTTTTCACTATAAACAACTTTCAACCTCATCATCATTATATCTTATGAGCTAAGTTGTCAATTTTCTAGATAATTAATGAAAAATGTGAGCGATATGTAATTGAGATCAAATTATTAAAAACATTACATGCACTTGAATTAATTATTTTGACATTGTAGTAATGTATCTTATAATTATCAATAAAATTGAGTTGACGTATGAAATAAGTTGTCTTTAGCAGAATTTAATAAGAAAATTCCAATTCGAATTTAATTTATTTTAATTTAAATTAATCATATTATAAGTTTCACGAAAACAACCCATAAAAAAAACTCAATTATATTTATTAAACAACTTATTCAGTCAAAATTAATATATTTGATATAAAAACGTTGTCATATTTAACGCACCAAGTGAGTACAATCCATTCTAGTAACTTACCACAATGCCATCAACTAAGGGGCATCGTCATAAGCCAATGACTATATAGATGAAGTCACATCACATATCACTTTCAAGATAACTTAAGAAGAAAGGCATCATAGGAAATGGTAAAATGACATCTAGCATGAATTATGTGAGAAAAATGAAATATGGTGTGCATAATGTGAAATAAATTATCAATATATGATTACTTACCACTTAAGATCCTATATTTCATTTTACATCTCATCTTCTATCTTAATTTGATGAATATATACTAAATATATATGATCTTTAATTAATTAATTTTATAAAAAATAGTAAATATACTTAACATTTATTAATAAAAAATAGTAAATATACTTAACAAGGGAAGAGAAAACCAACCCTTGGCCGTTGTGTTGGACAGTAATTCCACTATAGTTGCCACCATAGCATAGTGGTAGCGGCCGCCAAGATAGTGGTGGAGCATCAATGCAACAAGTTAGAAAGAGAAACCTAGACTGGATCGATGTTCATAATTTTTATGATCATAATGTTCTTAATTTGATTAGTAAAGCTATGTTTAAATATTGAGTTTTAATCAAAGAAAACATTGAGGATTTAAACAATTTTAGCTCTAGCTACTTGACATACTCCATGTCAATATCAATGTGCAATTTAGTCAGATGTATACTTCAGTCAATAATATCACCTTCACACATTTATATATATAATCCAAAGTTTCTAAGTTTTGATATTATTCTTTTGTTAGTGAAGAATACCACTCTCTCAATTGATATTCTTTTATTTTCAATTTTTGCCCTTCATACTCATATGAATGATAGTATTAACCAAGTTGAAAAGTCTCTAAATTTGCAAAAACAAATATAGAAGAAAAGAGCAAAGTGAGATAGAAAAGCAGAGGAAAGAAAGGTATTTGTTAAGTCAATAGCAGTTTGGATCTTTTATTTTATTTTATATTTTATTTTATATTTCATTTTATAGATACATGCCAAGTGAAATCAAATCTTCTTGACATGTATTTAATAGGTTGAAATAAGATATGAAACACAAAATAGAATAGAAA
>JACGDI010005373.1:228996-242699 GCA_014898725.1 Jacaranda copaia
TTTTAAACATAAAAAAATATAAATTAACCTATTTTTCAATCCTATAACTTTAACCTATTATAATTATTACTTTCTAACATTTCATCCAAATATATATTAATTTCGATTTCCATTTCATAACTAACTTTCCAACTTTTAAAAATGGCTAAAAATGAAAATGGCATTTGAAAACTGTAACCATTTTCTCATACATTTTCATTTTCAAAACATTCCTTTTTCATTCTCTCTCAATTTTCATATCTATTTGCCTCCTATTATTACTTTTATCTACTTTTTTATTTTTTCAATACTTTTCAAACAACATCACTACAAAAATTACAATAAATTCAAATTTAAATTCAAATTATAATATTATTTTTTTAAATAATTACATATTATATCATCAATTCAAATTTAAAAACTGCACAACTTTAATACAAAAATACCCAATATTCAAATACATTTTATTTTTACACCTATATAAATCTATAATTTTAAACAACACATCCAAATACATCTCATTTTCAAAAATATATTTTTTTAACTATACATTTTCACTAAAAAATACAAAATGAGTACAGAAAATGAAACCAAACGGGCCTAGTAATCGAAATCTTTTCTTTGTCATATATGAACAAAGAGCAATTTAGGTGAATCACGTAAAGTACTTGTACTTTCTATTTTTATGCTTTTAATTTCTATTTTTAATGTCATAACAATGATACATTTTAATTTTCAAATTTGACGTAAGCATTACTTTAATATATACTTTATTTTTGCTTATGCATATTAATGATGCATACTTCTCACTATTTAATATTTTTAAAATTGACACATATAATAATTTTAAAAATAATAATAATAATAATAATAATAATAAAGAATTAAAGCTTAGTTTGGTATTATTCTCTCATAACATTTCTCAACCAAGAAAACAATACCAAATACGAGGATGGAGTCTCCAAGGCCATTACTCAACTTAATATCTCCCCTCCCAAAAATGCCTATGCCCCACAGTCTTAATTCCATTCCTCCAAAAAATAATCATTATGTATATGCGGACATATAATTCATTATAATTATACATACCAAAAATTAATATGAAATTACATTTTTACTCTACTAATTTAATAAAAAATTTATTAATTTAACATTTACACACCCAAAAAAAAAAAAAAACCGCCCAACCTCAAACAAAATCAAATACACAATTTTATTTTCTCAAAATTTATTCTCACAAAATATTTCCTCAAACAATTAAAATAATACCAAAAAAAAAAGGCTAAAAATTGAATGAGACATCATTTTTTTTAAGAGAACATTACAAATAATAATTTTTTATTATTTTAATAAATTAATATTATTATATTTTTAAATTAAATAAATTCATTTAAATTTGAATTCAAGAACTCGTGTAAAATAAGAAAAATTAATACCATTAAATTACATGTGATTTGGACCATAACCCAACGTCCTCAAGGCTCAAAGGACAAATTCAAGTTGTAGTGAACCGAATGCGACCGAGAAGCTAATCTCTTTCTCTCTCACACACAAAAAACCACACAGCCTCAACTGTATTAATAAAAAGCAAAGCGGGGAGCGTCCGCCTTCCAAAGGTTTCTTGCAACTTCTGCATTTTCTTCGAACTTTCCAACTTTTTCTATCCCAAGTTTCCTCTTTTGATTTGTTCTTTTCGTTTATAATTGACCCTTTTTCTATACAATACGAATAAATCAAGTCCACGATAAAAAGGAAAAAACAGCAGCTCCCCCTGTATTTGCTAAAATTGCTATTTTAACAGGTATTCTTCATCGTATTTGGTAAAATTAGAAGCGCGATCCGGTGGTTTTAGCTAGATTGAGGTGGGCTTTCTTTAGTGGGTTTTCAAGAATTTAATTCTTGACGGTTTCTTTGGTTCTATGCGTAGAAACAGCGGAAGATATATTTGTTTAACTGGGCTATTAATTGTGTGCTGCTATGATGTCAATGCGGCGCTTGAATTCTTTGTAGAAATCAGCTGAATGTACTGTGTATCGTTTTTCATTTTGCAATTTTCAAATTATGCGGCGGCTCATCCGGGTTTTTGTTTCTGATGACACTAATTTGATGTTTATTTTGTTAAAGATCAGATTTTTTTTCTTTGATTTTTTTGATTTAGATCAATTTATATATATTTGGGATTTTGAATTAGGGGTCGGAAGGTGCAGATTTTGTGCATTCTTTTGCTGTTAACCTTGTTCTGCAATTTAAGCTTTTGTATATATATTTATTCTGATCTCTTTTCTGGCTATGTTTCTCTTTCAACAGAATAATCTTGATTGAGTGGATTACCTATATCTATGGTAAGCTCAAATTTCTGATCTTTTGGTTTTATTGTTGGGGAAAAGAAGAAAATAAAGTGGCTTCAGACTTGTTCTGAGTTCTATTTTTCCTTCTTGTTTGCTGTTCTATGATCAGGGGGAAGCTCCAGCATTTTTCGTTAATGATCTAGAGAGCGATTTCCCAAGTGAGCCTCTCTTAAAGTCTAAGGGCTGTGAAACGGTTATAAATATCGGCTGCAATAAAACAGTACGATGATCCAATAGATTGAATAAATATTTGTTCTCTTTTTCCTCCACAAGGCGAAGAATACTTTGTTATGAATGAATCTTCTGCCTTTTTAATTTGATTCAGTATGCCATTGGTGCAACGGAAAAAGAATGTGCTGGCACAATTGGAATTCAGGTTTTTGATAAATCTACGGGTGAACGGTAAGGCTTTGAGCTCAGATTTTGCTACCTGATATTGGTGCAGTTTTCCTTCAACTGAGAGTTGAGAGTTAATGTAACTCAGTTTAATTATCTTATAGGGCGATCCCAATTGTCTTGGGAACACCACCGAAGCCATCGGAGGGCCACTCGGCTATTGCCTTAGGTGAAGATAGGATTTTGGTGATTAAGGGGAACTCCTCCTGTGATGATTGCTTTTATTTCTTGGAGGTATTTTTTTTAGCTCCTTACGCTGCATATGAATGTGAGGTATTTGTACTTTATCTCTTGATGACTAGAGTCATTATACTTACCAGAGTTGCTCTTTGTCCAAAACGTAGAAAATCCTGAACTCATTTCTCATGTATTGATCGTCTATATTCCTTAACTTCCAAACGTTTATCTTCATTTTTCAGGTTAATACTGCATTTGTTAGGGAACAGAAGATGAGATTGGGGACTGAAGTGGTTGCGTGGAGTAAAGGAGTGGTTGGTGGAGCTAAAAAACCTGTTGTTATAAGTGGTCCTTCTGGAGTTGGTAAGGGTACCCTGATTTCCAAACTGATGGAAGATTTTCCATCGATGTTTGGATTTTCAGTGAGCCACACTACTCGTGCTCCAAGGAACAATGAGCAGAATGGCGTTCACTACCATTTCACTGAACGCAGTGTCATGGAGAAAGATATAAAGGATGGAAAATTCCTTGAGTTCGCAGCTGTTCATGGAAATCTCTATGGAACCAGTGTAGAGGCTGTTGAAGAGGTTACAGACCGAGGAAAGGTACTTATATTCTTGCATTGCCACAGTACTTAAGCTGTCTGATTTAGGGTTTGGTTCAGGTTAAAATTGATCACTCAACTAAGGCTCCATGCGCATTGTATTTGCCAAGACTGCCACTCTATTGAAAACACGAAAAACATTTTTTATTACCTTGCGTTTGATGATTTTAATCAGTAGTTGATGAAGTGTTTTTGCGTCCAAAATGGTTTCTTATTTTGTGAACTTGAGAATGGTTTGTGTGATTTCATGTAGAGATGCATCCTTGACATTGATGTTCAAGGGGCAAGATCTGTGAGTGCTAGTTCTCTTGAAGCCATTTTTATCTTTATCTGTCCTCCCTCATCTAAGGAGCTTGAGAAACGCCTTCGTGCAAGGTGGGCTAGACTTCAACATAATAAATGCTGTCGCCTTTCATGTCCTCTTATTGAAAAAAGCTCGTAATTATGCATACAGGGGGACTGAGACAGAAGAACAGATCCAAAAGCGTCTCCGAAATGCTGAGGCAGAGCTTGAACAGGGAAAATCATCTGGACTCTTTAATCATATTTTGGTTAATGATGACCTGGAGACATGTTATGAGAATCTTAAGGTGATTTTTGCTTCTTGATACTTGATGTGAATCTTTCATGCGTTGTATGTCTCATCACGACCATATTTCTCTATGTAAGGCTAAAATTGTATTTTTCATGTCTTGCAGAAACTTTTAGGCCTTAGTAATGACGTCAAGACTACGGTGATATCAGGTTAGCTTGTTCTATAAACAATATATCTAATTCCATTGGCCACCTATACCCCACTTATATAAATCTGTGCCTCGTAAAATTGATCTTTGGAGCTCGGTTTCAATACAGTGCCAGAGTTGGTTCACATGCCTCTGGAACATACGGTCTCAAAGATTGATCAGAAGATTCTAATAAACTGCAGTGCCCCAGAGCCAGAGAAATTGGCTATGAACATGTATGTAACATGAAACTAGATGGGTAACAGTTATCATTCTTGTGAATGCTGACTCCTCGAACCTTTCTTGTAGGTTTGTGCTGGATTTGTCTTCAATGAAAGGTGGAGCCCCTAGAACGACAAGGGGTCTGAATCTTTACGTGGCAGAACCATCCACAGATCACCTAATTTCTTCCAAAATACCAAGCTAACACTTCAAACTTTTCAACTAACGACATTCCATCTACAGGTTCTTTTTATTTTTTTTTAAATGTTTACCGAACTTGGAAATAATTGAAGTTCTGAGTAGCTAGCCAGTTTGATGATACAGATCCTACAGATAATGTGGGGAACTAGCTTATGGACTATTTTACTTCCCATAAGGAGAGAGATGATTCATGATTCATGATTCATGCGGCCGTGTAGCTTGGTTAGGCGAGATAACATGTTTTTCTTATTTCTTATGATTGGAGACACTATAACCAATTACCTTCTCGAATTTGATAAAGTGGGATGCTGTTCATTTGCATTTCCATTAACATGTTTTTCTTATTTCTTATGATTGGAGACACTAAAACCAATTACCTTCTCCTGGAATATGATAAAGTGGGATGCTTTTCATTTGCATTTCCATTTTCATAGTCAATTGATCTTATCTTCTAGCTGATTAACATTTTAAACTTTCTGCCAAGGACTGGTCTCTTTTGGTTAAGTTTGTTGCTTTTGATGGAAAGATGAGTTGGTCACATATCTATTTGCCCAAAATGGTTTGAGCATTTTGTGTTTCTGGACCATTTTGCGCCTTATTAGCTAGCCAGGAGGATTTGGGGCTGATGGCTAATGATGGCCGAGGGATTGAATTAGGGCTTGATCTCTATAGCAAATATTCCTTCCTAGTCCAGTGTGGAATGAACTTAAAATCGTGGAATCGACTCGATCATCATATTTTAAGTTCATAACCTAGTTGTTTGGTCAGAACAATACTAAGAGGGTGTTTGGGTGAGCTTATAAATTCTTTAAAATATCTTATAAGATGTTTAAGAGTTTATAAGTTGATAAAAAATGTTTGGTAATTTTTTTCAAAAAAGAGCTTATAAGATTCTAAAATAAGATATTATGAGCTTATAAGTTTTTCTAACATTTTAATTACAAAATTACCATTATCAACATCGTATAAGTTCCAAAATCTTATTTCATCGAAACATCTCAACAACTTATTTTAAAAATAAGATTTAATATCTTATAAGCTTTAAAAATATTTTATAAGATGTAAGAGCTTATAAGGTATTTAAAATAAGCTTAGCCAAGCACCCACTGAGTCTATCGGAATAGGGAAGGATAGTTAACATGTATTCTCAATAGAACATTACAATGTTCGTGTCCATTGTGTTGTTGAACTCATGAGCCATGGGACTGGGACTGGGACTGGGACAACTGCATGTTGCCTGGGCATAAACCACATGTTTTACCTGCGTACCTCAAGCAGCACATGGCTGTCATGTGCATTCATCAATGAAGAATGGAAAATGGGCCACCCTCTGCAGCCCTTTTTAGTTAGGGATATTTTGTCTATAGATTTGACACATCATTGGATCTTTTACCTTTCTGGCTCAGAAGTTGTTTCATCTTCTATTCTACCGTCACATATATTTGTTAAGTTAAGTAAATTCGCAATCAAATGTTTTTCTAAAGGAAATATTGAAGTGGTTGAAGTGGTTTTACAATCAAAATTTGCTGCGACGCCTACTTGAAGTGGATTCACAACTGGAATTAGCCTATGGGAAATTGGGGAATCGTTGAATGAAATAGGCTTTACAACTATAAAAAAATCTATAAATCATTCAATGAAATGTTGAAATTTGAATAAAAGACAACAAAAACATAAATCCCTCAACCCAAATTTTCCTATTGCTTCTCAAATCATTGTGATATGTTTTTAAATATTGCTATATAATTACAACCCGTTTTTGCTCAATGAATACAAAACACCCATATTTTAGCACTCGGTGCAACGGCAAGCAGCAGTTTAACTTGGGGGTGGTGATTCAGTAGTACTGGGTAGCAAAATGGCTTTGTTCCGTATCCATGTATTTACGATTTGTGTCACGAGTCGATTTCATGATTATAAGTTCATTTCGTACTTGACAAGGTTGTGATATGATTATATACATTTTCAAGGGATCGCAATGTGAATATTTTTTTTAAAGAAGATTTTTTATAGTTCTTTAATTTTCTTGGATTAGACTCAAATTCGCAATCAATTTGCTTGTAAGTAAAAAAGTTTATTGTCAAACTATCCATTTATCACTATTTAAATACAGATTTGAATATCACATCAATCAACAAAATGAAGAGAAAAAAGACAAAAAAATGAAAAATGAGAAACCAAAAGAACTACATAGTATGGGCATTCTTGATGAATATATGTACAAAATAGATTGCCATATTGCTGAGAATAGAATGTGTGACTAAAAATTTATTAGGAAATTGGAAGTGGGGTCTAAGAATCCAGGGCACACACAAGTGGGACTTTGCTATTGTCTATTTTTCAGTTGCCCGTGATGCCCATCCCTGTCTGGCCTGCCTTAACTTTATAGAAATTCAAACAAGAGACATAAAAGATTCGCCTAACATTTCTAGTGGGGACTTCTCTATTAAATTCCCATGTTATGTTAAGATATGTGAATTGATTTTATTCAATAATTTAAAATTTCTGCTTTGAAATTATCTGACAAGACTAGGACTGCAAGACTGCAAAGCTGCAAAAAGAAGCATATAGTAGGTTGTTTTTATTGGACCTCATGATAGGTTATGTTGATTTTTTTTTATTATTATTCATATTAAGAATTTGCTAAGTTTAAATTTCAGTCTAATACTTTATGTGCAAAATTAATATAATTAACTCAAAGAACATTCAATGGTTAAATTGATTTAAATTAATTGATATTTGGTGCGTATTTATGTGTCTGCATATAATAATAAATTATGCTGATAAAAGATTATAGGTGAGAGAGGACATATTTGCACTAAAGAGTCATAAAGATGGAGAAAATTTACTAAAAAATATATATAGCCCCATTAATGACTGAGAGATTATTAAGTCGAAACAGTAGAGTGGTTGTATGATAATAGTTATTTTATATAGTCACGATAATTGAAAAATAGAATTGAAAGTGTTTTGAGAATAGTGCGTAAAACACACCAAAAGCGAATAGAAACTTTATTAATAGTGTATATGTAGTAGTTCAAATGGGCTCGAGGTTCTTAATTTTAAAATGTATATATATAATGTTATCTATATTATTATTAAAAGAATAAAAAGATATTTTTGTGCCTAATATGACAGCTATTTTTTATTAATTACATAAATTACTCTATAGTTTTCTTAGAAATGAAAAAGACAATTTAATTTGAAGGATAAGGTGAAGATTTCACCATAAAAATCACTTCGGATGCCAATTTATCATTCTTCCAAATTTATCCTCTAAAATATTATTAACAAATAATTGCAATTTTATTACAACCCACTAACCCATAATTTGAAAAAAAATCCCCTTTTCTATCACACTTTTAAATAACAGAAACCACTTAAAACTATCATTTGTATATGAAACCAAAAAAGGGTAAAACTTCTTTGCCATTGCAGTAAAGAAGGTCAGTCTTGCTGCCTCCAATTCGTTTTTATTTTCTTTCTTTTGTATTTCTTTTTGTGTGTGCAATTGCTTTTCTATAGTCCTTATTTGCCAAGAAAAACATTTTTTTCTATTTTTGTCAAATTGAACTCTTATTCGGATAATCGTCCAATCGAAGTCCATATTTTGAGAGAGTAATAAAAGAAGCCAAAGCAAATCATATATATATATATATATATATATATGCACATTTGCAAGAAGGTAATGTATTATTTAAAGTACATTTTGTGCATGTTAGTACTGTGTGCAACCACTACTCGTTATTATAAAAAGGAAGGCATTTTTATATTCAAAATGAAAGTTATGATACCAAATTTGCTCTTTTTCTTATTCAACATTCAATAAAAATTTATATGTGTAAATAACCACAATTAATTCAAAAACTTTCACTATTTATCTATTTTAATTAATGTTGAATTTTTTTCCTTTAATTTGTTAATGAATTATAAGAATTATACTTTAAGTGAGTGCTATTTTCATAATTATGCAAATTAAATATATTTTTGAGATGCATGTCAATTTTGAATATAATAAATATAAAAAATAAGTATAAATAATATAATTACTGAAAATTATTTTAAACACACAAAAACTGCATGTAAACAACTGCTAGTATGTATATATATATATATATACATATATATATATATATAAGAGGATTTGTAGTTGAAGCCCCAAAAGGATTGTGGCTCTGGAACTATATACACTATCATTTTGTTTGGTGAGATTATTTATGCTTCTAGGCCAAAGGTATAAGTTTTTTCCATTATGTCAAAGGTCAGAAGTTTGAGTCCGAACAGACTCATAATGTTTGTATGTATAAATAAAAAGAAATTACTTCAGAAAAAAATACCAACGAATAAGTCATGTGTTGGTGGTGGGTTGGATTAGATCCAAAATGGATTCAAATATAAGTTGGTATATTGGGTCATCAATTTAAACGAACGTTAGTGCTTTTATTGAATTTTATTAGTTAAAATTTATAAAATATTGAGAGTATTGCCTAAGGTTGGGCTGGGCTGCAAAAGAAGCTTGCGATGAAATGAAAGCAATTTCAAGGCGAATTTAAAATGGAAATGGTGACTAATTTTTGATGGTTTTGGTCATTCCCCAAGCTAAATGGGCGGTTGGGTCTGGAGACAAGAAAAATGAACCCATGTTCTACATATCCAAGTAGAAAAATGGGTCAAAATAATTTGCCAAGGCCTAAACCAATCCATCTCTATTTTGGATTTTAAATTAAATAAAATATTTTGTGATTCTTAAAATGCTATTTTAGCTATTTTCTTTTGTAATTTTATTAACTATTCATGCGCATTTGATTAGGTTTTGTTCTTTTATGTTTTGGGTGTTTTCTAAAAAATATTTTGGGAGAAAGACTGAAGAATGTGCTAAGTGTTTCTTTTTGTTTTAGGAAAATAGGAGAAATGAATTGAAAATGAATTGTTTTTTTGAGGGGTGAGGGGGGTGGGGGGACAAAATGTGCTATAGACATTAAATTAATTGATTTTTTGTTGGATCGTAGGATAAAAGTAATTTTTTTATTAATATATAAAATATATTTATATTTATAATTGGATGATGTGTGTGTGTATATATGTGAGTAATAACTGATATATGGTTATAATAAAATGATGTGTAATTAATTTAATTGGTGATTTATTTTAAATTTTATATTTTTATAAATTTAACATTAGCAAATGATGTATTATTCGGAACAAAATATTTTGTAATAAATATAAATTATTTACGAAAATTATAATTATATTTTAATTATAAAAAATCATCTTACATCATAATTGTTAATATTGGCTTATATTAAAAAAATTAATTACTATTTATTAAATAAAATATAATTATTTAATTATTTATCATTTATGATTTATGTGCAAATAAAACTTAGTTATTGATTTAAATTAAATAATTTATTTAATAATTTATATATAATACTTAATAACAATTCCTCAAATTAAATAAATAAATAATTTTATATTATATGAAATTAAATCATCATGAATTATTCATTAAACAAATAAATATAATATTTAATTATACGTTAAATATGGAACATAATTAATACATAAATATAAGTTAATTAAATAATTAAATAAATAAATTTAATATGTTATTTAATTACTTTAACTCATTATTTGACTAATACATTAGTTAGTAAATAAATTATTTAGTAACAATCAAATAATTTTTACTTAAATTTAATTAATTTTCTAGACAATTACTTTAATTATAGTAATATTAATTTATTAAACAGAATAGATTATCAAATAAATATTACACTATAACTAAATTTTTTTATTATAATTTTAAATAAATGTGAAGGTTAATTTTTCGAAAAAGATTAATTTATTTATTATATCAAATTAAAACATCTTAAGTTATTTGCTAAATGAATTCATGTAGTATTTAATTAAGACATTAGATATTAAATATAACTAACATATTATTTAATTAATAAGTAATTTAATATGAGATTTATTAAATAAATTATTTAGTAATAATATAAATAATATTTAATTAATTTTTCAACAATTAATTTAATTAAAATTGTAAGCATGATTTTTAGAATTTTATAACTAGTAAAATTTTAATATTTTTATATATGTATGTATATGTGTGTGTGTGTGTGTATATATATATATATGAATGAGTGAAGTAATAGAATAATAAATGAATGAGTAATGTGAATGGTAGAGTGAGAAAATAAGAGGGTAAACATGATTTTTATGGTATAAGGTAATTTGATATTGTTTTGGGAGGGATCTTTGAGGTATAAAAATTTAGTGTTTTGGGAGTGTACACTTTTTTAAATTATTTTTGGAATTGAAAATATTTTGCAAAAATACAAAAGAACAAAGCCTTAATGTTTCTCGAACTTGGGAAATAACACACGAATGTGTTGGGCTGAAAAATAACATTATTAAGAAATAAATTCTGCTCGACCTGAATCTCAAATAGTTTTTTATTGATAATACATCGTCATATTTTACATAGGAGGAGTTGGGTTCATAAACGGTTTATAAATTGCTCTCTTTCTTTAATGCATCTCTTAATGTTACATTTTTTGTGTTTGATGTCTTTCGAATGAAATCCTCCACATGTACTAATGTGTGAAATAATACTTTGAAATAATTGGATCTTCATTCAATAATATATTTATTCATATTATCAATTATTTATAAATTATAATATATATTCAATTTATTTACAACAGCCTCCATATTTCCATTGCTTTAAAGGCCTTGTTTGGTTGCAAGCTCCCAATTTATTTTTCAACTCATAAAATTTAAACAAACAAACACTGTACATCCCCAACTAACTCTCAAAATACAAAATTTATTTTTAAAAAATTCCTACTATTCCCAACTTCACACCATTCCCCAAGACTTTACATATTCTTTCATCATTACAAATATATATACATACTACCACTCATTTAATATATATACATATATATATATAATTTTAAAATATCCATTCACCCCACAACTCAACAAAAAAGTTATTGATGTGACATATTTTTTCATTCAAAAATACAAACAAACAAATAATTTTTTCAAATTCATTCTCTATCTATTACTCAAAATACAAACAAATAGCTACCACATTCCCCAATCTTATTTTTCAAAAATTATTTTATCAAAATGTCCCAATTCACAATCAAATAGGTCCAAAGAATTTTAGATAAAGCTATTGATAGTGGTGATAGAAATCAATCAAATTAACTTGCAGGCCCTTTTTTTTCAAAAAAAAAAAAAGAATTACTTTATTTTATTTTATTTTAATTGGTTGAAAACTTGATGTCGCTTTCTACATATACCACCAAATCAGAAGTTAGTTTTACAATAAGCCCCACAATCAAAACGTGTACGATCCATCATTCCTGTTCGCTGATTGGTGCTGCCAACACAACCAGTGGACGCCACGTGTCCCTAATAGGGACCCCCTCCTAGGTGCAACTCAAACCGGCCATCCAATGATGTTCTTTTATTTTCCATTCCTCAATTGTCGCATTATCAAAATCACAGACTATGTTTGGTTATATTTTAACAAATTAGTTACTTTTTTGCTAAAATAATAAATTTAATTTTTATGATACCCCTTTAAATTAATTGATTTATTATTTAAAACTTCATATATATACATATATATTGTAATATTTTATTATTATTTTTATAATTAAAAAATCATATCCATTACCACATACATATATTATATATTTTATTATTTTTTTATAATAAAAAATATCATTCAATTTCATTTTCACCCTAAAAATCCAACAAAAATGCATTAATTTGATTGTTATAGCAGAAATTATCTTATCTCAAAATATAAATAAACATACTATAAAACTTTTCAAAATAAATTTCTAACTATTCTAAAAACAGAAACAAATATACATCATATTTTCTAATAGAAATTTTGCATTTCCCAATCTCACTATCAAAATATATAATCCAAAATATACAATTCATATCCAAATATTACCATAATTTATTAGGATGTAATTACACAATGTTTGGTTTAAGAATTTTGGTAAGAAAAAAAATAATAAAAAAAATGAAAGAAAAACAAAGAAATATAAAAATTTAAATTTGTTTAGTCGTTAAACAAAATAATAAAGAAATATATGAGAAATAGAGAGATAATGAATGTATTCGAGAACGGAAAAAAGTTCAAGTAAAATTTCTCTCATTTTCCTCACTTTTTTGTGAGGAACTTTTCTTAAATATATTATATTTCTTCTCATTTTTTTTTGTAAATATTTTTTCTTGCCAATCAAATGAATTTCCCTTAACATTGTCTTCCCTTTTTCTCTCCAAAGTCCATGAAACAAACATAGTGTTACTTGTCGCTAATGTTCCGTTGATCGAATGAAACTATTTTCACTCTTATAGTATAAAAATTGAATTTAAATTTAAATAGTTTTAAATATATATAAATGTGTCTACTTGTGTAATTAAAAAATAAAATAAAATGCTTTTAGCATATATTAAGAACCTAAATTATAATGTTTTTAAAAATAACACTATATTAGAAATTAAGGATAACAAACTGTAATTAGTTTAATAATATGTTTTCTTTTTTATTTGGTTATTAAAATTTCAGTTCTATGAACTGTTTCTATCCACTTACAAAGTTAGGATCAGCGCAAAAGGGTTATCCTAAATTTTCGAAGAGTTTTTATTATATGGTATGTTAAATGTATTTTTATCAATTTAATAGTACTTTTGGGTTATAAGAAGGTAAATAAAACATAATAAATCAGGGTAATACAACAAGTTCATTAGAATAATTCAATTCGATAATCCTGACGACTCAAACTGAACCAATCTAGGTAATCGAGTTTGATTGGATAAAATTCAACCAAACCCGGTTTTATTTGGTTTGGTTCTTGAATTTCATGTTCATCGACCCGAACCAACTCAACCCGACCCAATCATTTAATTAAAAATAATAATAATTTATTTTTTAAAAATTATGATTTTTATTATTTATATTTATATTTAATGTTTAGCTTAGATTTTGATTTTGAATTTTATATTATCAATTAT
>JACGDI010005373.1:256974-269919 GCA_014898725.1 Jacaranda copaia
TGGTAGGTCCCACTGGGGGGACTTAAAATCAGAAAGAAGGCAGACTTAAAGAAGGTTAGAGTCGACCAAAACTTCGCTGGTCAAAATAACTTTCCACCGATCGATGAGTGCATAGCCCATTTCTTTCACTAATAATGACTTAGCCTACCTCAAAGGAATGAATATCGACCATAAAATTGATTGTCCTATGGTAGTCTCTGTTGAGATTCCCAACTATTAAGTGAGGAAGATTCTGATCGATAATGACAGCTTAGCCAATATCATCTTCCTCTTCACCCTAAAAAGAATAAACTTGGGGCAGCTGAAGTTTGAACATGTGCGTACCTCTTTAGTCTAGTTTGGGGGGGATCAGAAATTAGTCCAGAAGGGTCCATCAATCTATCAATGTCATTTGGGGAGGCGCCCTAAAAAAAAACTTTGATGGTGAACTATCTGGTGGTCGATGCCCCACTTGCTTATAATATTATCATTAGTCGACCAACTCTCAATAATTTTTATGCCATTATCTTGACCTACCACATGAAGATCAAATTCTTGACCTCGGCTGGCATAGGTAAACTGTTGTGTAACATCAAGAAAGCTTGAAGGTGTTATAACATTTCGATCGAGTCAAGTACACAGAAACTCGACCACAATTAAAGATCTTGGGGGATGCTTTTATAGCGGAACCCGAAGAGGTTCAAGCTCATAAGAAGAGAAAGTTAGAGGATACCTAGGTGGAGCCTGTGGGGAAATTTAAAATTGTTGAGCTGGAATAAGAGGACCTCGACAAGATAACTTGAATCGAGATAGATATGGGGCCTCACCTAAAATGCCTTATGGTCGATTTCCTGATGAGAAACATTGACATCTTCACCTAGAAAGCATCTGACATCTATGGAATCGACCCTAGTGTGATCGTGTATTGCCTCAATGTCGACCCCTCATATAAGGCAATCAAGCAGAAGGCAAGAATATTTAATGTTGAGAGGACCTAGATCATCGAAGAAGAAGTTAGGAAACTCTTAGATGCAAGTTACATTGTAGAAATTTAATATCAATCTTAGTTTTGTAATGTTGTACTCATCCCAAAGAATAAGGGATAATGGCGTATATGTAACGATTTCACAGATCTGAATAAAGTTTGCCTTAAGAATCCTTACCCCCCGCCTCGAATAGATTTATTAGTAGATTCCACTGTTGGTTGCGAGTTATTAAGTATGATGAATGCATTTCAAAGTTATCATCAAATATTCATGGCCCCCGAGGATAGGGATAAAACTTCTTTTATGGTTCCTAATAGAGTTTATTGCTTTTTGGTCAACTTACCAAAGGCTAGTCAACTTCATGTTCAAGAACAAAATAGGCAAGTTGATGGAGGTGTACGTCGACGACATGATTGTAAAGACGGAGAAGGCCCAAAATCATTTGCTCGACCTCAATCATATTTTTGCAATATTGAGAGCATTTGATCTAAAATTGAATCCAAACAAGTGTACGTACGGGGTTCGAAGAGGTAAATATTTGGGTTACATAGTCAGTCAATGGGGCATTAAAGCTAATCTACTGAAGATTCAAGATGTTTCGGACATCGCCTCTCCTCGAACAGTTAGAGATGTGTAGTGGCTGGTCGGGAGGATTATTGCCCTTGGGAGGTTCATTATACAATTGACAGACAAGAGCCGGCCTTTCTTCAAAATTCTTAGAAATGTCAAGAAGTTGGATTTTCAATGAAATGAACAGTGTGATTAGGCGCTGCTCGAGTTAAAATAGTATTGTCCTTGCCCTCGATGTTTGCAAAATTTGAACTCAAAGAGGTCCTTCACATATATTTGGCTGTTTTGGAAGCATTGATCAACTCGATCTTGGTCTCGACTAGAGATGGATGCCATCGACTAGTTTACTACTACATTACTACTATAGTAAGTCACTCCAAGGACCAGAGCATAACTACTTGAAAATCAATAAATTTACTTTGGCATAGGTCACCGTAGCCCAAAAACTGCATCCATATTTTCAGTCTTATGCCATGATAGTGCTGACTAATCAGTTGCTGAAGCAAGTGCTATTGAAGCCAGATACCTCTAGGAGATTAACCAAGTGGGCCATTGAATTGAAAGAATTTGATATTACCTTTCAATCGAGAACAACCATCAAGGCGCAGGTCTTGGTAGACTTCATCGTCAAATGAGTCGACTTGCTTGAGAAAAATAGCGAAGCCTCTTTCACTTGAACTTTACACGTTGATGAATTTTCGACAACATTAGGAGAGAGAGTTGGAGTGGCTCTCCATTCCTCAGCAGCAGAGGAGTATGATTTTGCAATAAAATTCAACTATGCAGTTACTAATTATGCGGCATAATATGAGACTCTCCTTGCTGGAATGAGGATGGCATTCGATTGAGGCGTCGAGCACCTGGCTATGATCACGAATTCCTAGCTGGTAGTAGAACAGGTTGAGGAAAATTTTAAGGCTAAGGATTCTGTGATGAGCCGGTACCTAATGGAGGTTAGAAAATTACAGCAATCATTCAAAACATTTACCCTCAGCAAGGTACTTCGATCTGAGAACGAGCGTGCGGATGCGCTGTCCAAATTTGCTAGCTCGACTAAGGGCACAAGAGACAGGATAATAGCATTTCTGGTCATCGATAGGTTGTCAATCGGCCCACTCGAGGAGAACTTGGTAGGGAGCATTGAGAAGACAGTCCCTTTATGGCAGGATCCGATAAAACTCTACTTGAGTTATGGCACAGTCCCTTAAGATAAAAATGAGGCTTGACACTTTTGAGGAAAAGCTACCAAGTTTACGCTAGACGAGCATGGCCAATTGTATAAGAGGTCAATCTCTGGACCGCTCATGAGGTGCTTGGATCCCGATTAGGCTCATGAAGTATTGTAAGATATCCATGCAGGCATGTGTGGGAATCATTTTGGGAAAAGATCCCTTGCACATAAAATAATTAGGTATGGATACTTTTGGTTGACACTACTGAAAGATTTTGTGGATTTTGCTCGAAAATGTACATTATGCCAAGTTCATTCGAACCTACCACATCAACTCGCCGCACCCATGGTTAATGTTCAAATTTCTTGGCTATTCGACTAGTGGAGGATCAACATTTTGGGCTCGATGCTAAAGTCGATAGGTCAATGAAAGTTCATAATCGTGGTGGTCGAGTATTTTACCAAATGGGTCGAGACTGAGGCTGTCCTAAAGATGACCGATACAACCATAAAGAGTTTCATCTGGAAAAACATCATCTGTCATTTTGTTCTACCAAGATCTTTATTTCAGACAATGGGACTCAGTTCTAGAGCCGAAGTACTAGAAATTGGTGCGAAGCTTTGGGAATCACCAAACATTTTACTTCAGTGGATAATCCTTAGTTGAATGGCTAGACAGAGGTTATAAACAGAATGATCCTCAACTATTTGAAAGCTAGGATATAAGATACTGGGTCTAGCTAGGTAGACAACCTCCTAGGAGTGTTTTGTGAATATAGGACAACTCCTTGAATAGTTATTGGCCACAACCCTTACAGTCTGGTCTATGAATCTGAGGAAGTTATCTCCTCAAAACTTATTCAACATACAACTCGAGTAATTCACTTTCACTCGCTAAGAAACACATTAAAAAGAAAGCTCAACTTTGAGACTAACGATGAGCGAAGATAAGAAGTTTACAATAGCATGCAACACTATAAGTCGAAGATGGCGGAGAACTATAACAAAGGGGTCAAGTTGCGCCATTTTAAGATCGAAGGCCTTGTTTTCAAAAAAGTGGTAGTGTTTAAGAATGTTGGCAAACTTGACCCAAAATAGAAGGGACCCTATACCGTGGTAAAGGTATCAAAGCATAACGCTTACAGACTTGCTAATATGAATGGGAATGAGCTCCTCACCTATGGAACGCCATCAACTTGAAGAAATTCTACATATGAAAGTACAATGTAATCATCTTCATATTTTGTGATATAAATAAAGTTCCAACAACTCTACTACTATTTGTTTGCATTGTCATAGCCGTATCTACCTCGTACCACTGCAAGCTTCAAGTCGATCTCGTAGTCGATGAACAAGTAGCTTCACACTGCCACTTAAGTTTCAAGTCGACCACGTAGTGGACGAACAAGTAGCTTCATGTTGCCACTCAAGTTTCAAGTTAACCCTGTAGTCGATGAACAAGCAGCTTCACGTTGCCACTCAAGTTTCAAGTCAACCATGTAGTTAACGAATAAGCAGCTTCATGCTGCTACTCAACTTTCAAGTTGACCCCGTAGGTGATGTAAACCAAAGTTCTACGTCGACCACGCAGTTGACTTAAAATAACTACATATTACCAACTTAAAGCTTTTTAGCCCAAACTATACAATCGACCCAGTAGTCGATTAATAAGTCGACCATAAAATAATGAAAATCGACTATACAGTTTGCAAAGTTGTGAAAATAAATTGTTTGCTATGAAAATGAATTGTTAAATGCACTTTGGCAAGACCATGTGTATCCGTCAACTCTAACTAAAATCGACGACAAAGTTGTTGAATTTTCTAGATAACTACCTTGATAACTAACTTGACTGTCAAATATTCACCTATACAATCACAACAGTAAGTGGTATTTGACAAGAAAGCTATGAAATTGATCTCATTTGACAATAGAGATATCAAAATGATATTTTCATTCATAAAAATAGTCATTACAATGACATTGCTATTACCGAAAAAAAAAAAAGAAAGAAGAGAGCAAAAACAACAATAATAGTGGAGAGGTCAGAGATTAAGTTTGGCTGGACTAGGCCTGATCGCCTTCCTACCAGTTTTGATTGGGCTCCAACATTGTAGATGTGAGCGGTTGAATGGCTTGAGCTGGTTATAAAGGCCCCGCAACGTTGCTCATGAAATTAGTTGAGCGTAGTACGTATTGCGTGGCGTCAACCTGCTTCTCCCTCTGTTGGAAGGAAAGGTCCTCAGTGAAGGTAAATTTGCTCGCCATCTCAGCCAGCCTATCCTCGACCTCAACCTGATTCTATTGGGCTTTAGTTAAGGGCTTGACGGGAGCATTTGTCGTTGTATCTCTCTCACTACCCTAATCGATCGCACCCTTCTCGGACTCTAGATAGGGCTATAGCTAGGGGTGTAAATGAGATAAAACTATTCACGAATGGTTTGAGCTTGGCTCGATGAAAGCTCATATTCAACTTGATTTTTTCAAGCTTGAGCTGAGCTAAGCTGAGCTTGAGCTCAAGCTCATCAGTCAAATGAGCCGAGTCAAGCTCAATAATATTCTACTTAAAAAGCTTGTGAGCCTAAACGAGCTTTTTTATTATATATATACATACGCACATATATAATTATAATCTAAGCCAATATAATAAAATCTATAAAAATAAGAAAATAATAATACTAATAATAATTCAATTTTTTATTTTTATAAAAACATAGAACATAATTATTTAAAAAATTTATAATTATAATTTTTTTTTTAGTCTAAAAGAGTTCTAGTTAATTAAAACATGTACAAACTTGAGTTTGAGCTCATTCGAGGTTAACAAATCAAGTTTTTCTGCTTCTCTATAATAAACTTTATCAAGTTAAGCTCGATAAGGCTCACTGAGCATTCATTTATTTCAATGAGCCAAGCTTGAGCTTAATTTTTTAGACCCAACCAAACTCGACTCGAGTTTAATCTTGTAAATTAATAAACGAGCCGAGCTTGAACCTACTAGATTTGAGCTTGGCTCGGTTTAGCTCGTTTACACCTCTAGCTACAGCTTCTCATTTAGGACAAGGCTTATTCTACTTTTATCTTCGGCCTAAAAGGCGTAGCCTAAACACTCGAGCTACTTTATCACCTTGTGGAACACACCACGATCATCATCAATGGATAGAATCATGCTCATATCTTGGAAAGTCGAGCTCAATAGGATTTATTCCGCCGTCTCCTATCACATCATGGGGAGCTATTGAGAGAAGATTGCCCGAGGTTTTTTTAGCTCATCTACACGACCGATCGATCGACCAGAGGAGTAACTCACCTGCATGTCTAAATGAGCCTTCTTTAGCACGGAGTCCATTCAACTCCTCTCTTCATCTGCCTGCACTAGATGCTGATCCTTTGCATTTAGTTGCTTTCGAAGGTCAGCTACCTCCTTCGTTAGTTGGTCAACCCAAAGCTGGGAAGACTTGAGCTAAACCTTGAGACTCTATGTATCCCCTCCCTCTCGCAGCTCTTCGCAATCCGCTAGAGCTAGCTCTGAATGGCAATAGAAGTGGTATCCTAGCTGGCTCACTTGACACAAAAAGTATCAGTAAACAATGTAACATTTTGAAAGAATAGCTTGATGAGAATTAGTCGACCTCACACTAACCATATTGCTATAGTAAGCTAGAGCCCTGAGAATGCCAACTTGACTCAGGCCTATGAATTTTTATTGGTCCATGAAAAAGAGCCCGGTTACTATCCATTTAAGCACATTGGTACTCATGGTCCCCAATTATATGATAGAAGTGGAGTCAGTTACCTCCATGGTGGGATTGGGCCCGAAATGAGGTGATTCTAATTAGGAAAGTTCAAACAACACCCTGTTGCCAAGCTTGCCAAACAAGTTGTAGCCACTCACCACCTTCTATTTGTCTTTGTCACTCACTATCTTTTTAGGCGTCAAACCTTTCTGCTCGATCATTTATCTTTTGCCTCGACCCACAGAACTACTTCGAACACGCTCATTTAGTCGGGCAAGTTGAGGCGCATGTTTGATCTAGGGTGCGATAGGGGTGGTGGTCAATTGGGTCGAGGGGCAGGCTTTGCTGCAAGGGCCTTTCATTAAGCAGTCGCTTGACGTTGATCGTCATTTCTCTATGCTCTTGTTACAACCTCTACTAGACTACAGACCATCACTTTTTCTCAATCTACCAACAAAAGATGGCAAAAACCATTAGAATTGAGCAAAAAGACAGAAATATGTAATTGACACATTCGACGAAGATCTATACTTAGTCGATTACTCGTAGGTAAGTCGAGCTCAGTTGACGACAGGCTAGCCAACACTAGACACCTCTCATTTGTCAAAACAGAGGCCCCAATCTGCCCAAAATTGACCAGGTCCCGAACAAAAGTGTTGGGCTAACTGGGCATTTAGTTTCCTAGTATTTCCACATGCTCCCTCCACCACCCCCTTGGAATATTAAATTCTCCAGGCCCTTGAACATAAAGAAAATATTTTTTTCACTCCTTGTCATATGAGGAGGAGGAGGCTATCGGGAATTTTCTATGTGGGCTCGCCATTAGATAATAGAAGCCAGACTCTTCACTACTATCCCACTTTCGAGACATTGGCAAATGGAATAGATTTGAAAAATTAGCAAAAGTGGTTGGCTGGCCAAACAGGTGCATCAGCATAACAAAATTATAAATGGTGGTGAAACAATTGGGAAGGAGTTGGGTTATATAGACCTCGGGGCCCATTAGGAGATCGACTATGGCTGGTGTTAAAGGAAACTTAAGGCCACACCTCAATCCCTCCTCAAATACTGTTATGCATCCCTTTGGAAGTCGATGCATCCTACCTCAAGTCTCGAGCACCAAAAGCTTATATTCATTAGGGATATGGTACATCTCCCTAATTTGGACTAAGTCAGCAGGGAAAATCTTAAACAATAATTTTACTAGAGTGGTCTAGAGTAAACAATCGACCCTGCGATTTTTGCACTTTATTGGGGCTAGCATCATCCCTAGAAACATCTCTTTTAGCACTCGAGTTGCTCGAGGTCGAGTTGTCACTCAATGAGCTACATAGGTATTTTCAAATGTGTTCCTAGACACACTTTCACCCCTAAAATCCCCCTAAAACTGCACACCCTCAGATTTAGTGTTTTCACTATCTGAAGCACTAGACATCTTTGCAAAGAAAAAGGAAAGAAAGCACAAGCTTGCAGAAGAGCTTACAGTGGGTAGCTTGAAAACTCTTAAGGCACATAAAGAATTTAGAGAACTTTAAAAGCAAGAACATGACCAGAACATATTTAGCAAAAGTGAAAAGTGAATGTCTCTATCTCGTCTATTTATAGGCATTTGGACATGGGAACTAAAGCAGTAGTAATAATTGCAGTGTTGCCCCTTAGTGTTTCATATTTTGTGATGTAACTAGTGCATTAAATGTGCAAAAACCTTCAAAAATCCTGATTGAGAATTCAAAAAACCCAATCAAGAGTTTAAAATCCTGGTCAAGATTTCAAAGCCCTGGTTGAAGACACACAATCGTCATAACCGTCATTCAGTTATCTACTCCCTGTTCTATCTCATTGTTAAGCTCGATCAAGACCATGAGCAGGGGGACTCATGATATGAGATAGCCCAACAGACCTAGCCTAACAAATTGTCAACCTTAGAGAGGGCTCCCAAGCTCACTTAATATGCATAGCCTAATGTCGTTTCTAGATCTAGCTGGGCCGGATCACTCGACCACAACTGCTTGGTTGAGTGAATAGTTCTTGATTGTATCCAATAAGAGGCTTCAAGCTACTTTGTCCATTCAAACATCCCTCTGGTCGACCACTTTGCCTATTCAATGATTGTCGATCAAAGTGATCACTCCGACGCTGACTCATATCCTGGCCACATTTAATGCTTTGACAAGCAGCGTGCCTCTGCATTAATGACGCGTGTCACCCAATACAGTCTCTGCTACCAACTCTGGCAGGGGGCGCACCCCCAGAGTCCTATTCACTCTGAAAAGTAGAAGATGATGCCACTTGTAATAGTATCGGGATGAGAAATGATCAATAACCCCCAAGACAAGGACAAGAGCCCTCTATATTTGATAGGGGTATCTTAAATATGTCATCTACTAAGAGAAGGCTATAAATACCTCATTGCCAGCTACACTTTAGGTAATGCCATATACACTATACGCTCTTACTCTTTTACTCGATTACCTCATTTCGATCAGAACTAACTTAAGCATCGGAGTGCCTTCAGCGGGGGCGCCTTGACTAGTTTAACATTTGTTATTGATTGCAAATCTCATTCCTTGAAGAATATCACTGTTGGATCGCTCAACCTCCCTAGTCGAATCAGCCCAAACACCACCCTATTCACTAAATACGACTTTTAACCTCATCAATATATATTTGTAATGATTGAAATATAATTTTAATAAAATGATGTATAATTATTTTATTTGATTTTTTAATTTGACATATTATTTTTTCTTTATTCAAAAAATAACATTGTTGTATGACATTGGAATAAATTATTCATTAATTAAAATTAAAGTAATTATTAAAAAGCAAATTAAGTATTTAAAATTAAATTTATTAAATTAATAAAAAATACATAGTGAATTAAGTATAGGAAATAGATTAATAAATTTAAAACAAAATTATGATTAATAATATATGTGTACGTACCAGTAAACAATATATTTAATCAATTCAATAATTTTCAAAAAATAACTTAATATATTTTTACTATTACGCTATTTTATAATATATAATTTAGTAATACACGCAAAATTATTTGACTTGCAAATTGTGAAATTACTGTATTATTAAATAAATTAGATATAATTATACAAACATAATAGAATAAGATGGATTATTACATTTAATCAAATGAAATAGAGATAAATTATAAAAATATATTAAATAAAATAATATTAATAGAAATATATTGCCTATATTTATTTTCATTTAATATAATGATTTCTTTAGATAAATAAATGAATTAATCTAAATAAAAAGATCGATTAATTAAATGTTTAGAATATTTATTACCATATAGAGCTACCTATGAATAATAATATTCACATTTAGTGATGAAATTTGTTTACTTGTGCTTTAATAATATGTTACTTGATAATTCGCAAAGTAATGTTTAACAATGACATAATTGTTACTCTTTAATGTCCAATATGAGTTTACTTTAATAAAATGATAAAGTGAAGGAGATTCATAGTTTGTTGTACACAACATGAAGAAAGTCAAAACATGTGCATCTAGATTAATCCTATGTGTACCGCACAGTGTTGACCTTGCTTGTACTAGTGGAACCAGATACACGTGGCATCATTAAACATAGAATGAGTCCACACTGTGTGTGGCTCACTTGACTATCCATTGATGCCCTATCACTATGATTATGTTCTTCAACTTGTGGTAGAGGTACACACGGAGCTGTAGGATTGGGATTTCTCTCCACCCTTGATCGTATTGGTGATCATGTGGGTGTTGCGGTCTATAGTAATGAAAGGATGTACGAGATGCATCAAAATCAGCAATAACAATCGGGTAAAGGTAATCCCCACCCGAATGTACTCTAGGAAAAATCACGTCTTCGCTATTATCAGTTGGGTCAACAAGTATTGGCTTTGCAAAAATCTCCCATAACAAATCATATTGGGGCTCTCATTGCTCAAAATATCTGATCTGCATACGAAAATAATTTAGAAAATTATTACATTGTTTTACCAAAAAAAAGGAAAGAAAAAACTAAATGAAATAATTTGGTATATTGAATATTATGCTTACACGAGTAAGCCTGTCATGTAACTCAGGTGGCACATATATCTCCCCCGTACATTCATTATACTGCATGTTTGGATGCTTCATGATTATGGTGACTATTTCGTACTTATCCTTCAAGTCGTAGAACTATTTAGTAACAAATGGTGTGGTGAAAGGTCATTGAAAGTGTCTCCTCAACTTGTATGCCAACTCTGGCATATATATCTCAACATACATGTCATTTGTCAATGAGTCAATGGTGTTAGCATCTAGCAACGTGTAGATAAATCTCACCTCCACATCTGGCCCCCACACATTAGGGATATGAGAACTAAGAGCATCTAATGATTGATGTCGGCTTATAGCAACACCTACAATTGCATAAACAATGAATATTATGCTTTGTACTTCCATACATATATATACATCTTGAAATTATACATATTATATAATGCATAGTTAATAGAATATATAGAAAGTCATGAAAATCATATATTCGAATTTAAACTAATTGAAACATTAGTCAAGCATAATTCAAACATCAGTCACATGCTTGCCCTTTTAAAATAACCAAAAATATTATACCACTAGTAGCTTAATGAGTACAACAATCAGAAGGATCAAAATCACAAGTATGACAAATATAAGATATCCATGTAATGGGAAAAGCAGTGAAGATCCAGGGAAGCTAGAAAATGAATCATAGGATTGCCCCGAGTGAGTATCACCGCTGAATCCCCTGTTCTTGTCGCTCTATGTAGGTGCGCCCGATGACGAAGATCGGGCAAAACTGCCGACATCAGAGTGAGAGTATGATCCAATAAATGTAGTACTACCATGCTGTTTGCTAGACTGACCACTCTGCATCCATGAGTCCACTCATATGAAAGAACCGGCATGATCCCCCCCATAGAACATCTAAAGAAAAATTATCCATAATTTGCAGATGTCTTTGCCACATATAACTGCATCGGTCCAACCTCGCAAGTATATAAAGGAGGGTTGTGTGAACCTATCATCGGTGACACAAGTCAAATAAGCAATATAAAATTTATAGATGATTAAAATGATAAATGAAAAATAAATGTCCAAACACACAATAACGCAGCGTACAATAGCTCGTTCAACATAATATAACAAATAATACAACTTCCACAATAGATAAATAAGTTATATAGTACACCCATCAAAAGTAAAGGATATTACAATAAGTTTCACACTTAATACCCAGACATATTATTGCAAGAAAGTTCATTTCCACACAACTGAAATTAACCTTAGATTATTTCAATTCCTACTATCATTCCACATTTGCATTGGTATCTCATCCCTGAAAGCAGCCTATGTGTTGATCTCTTCTTGACTTGAATGAATCGTGCTAATCAATCTCTTCCTCAGTCAACAACTCTTTTTGAGAACTCGAATAAAATTATGTAAAACACAAGAAGCAATGACCAAATCCCTTTGATGATTGAGGAAGTAGTTAGACATCCCCCAATCTAGAAAAGGAAACCTCTTTTTGAGAACCCGAATGAGCACTCTATGTAGTTCCTCAATCTTAAATGTGCATGATTGAACATTGAACTCTTCTAAATAGTAGCGTAATTTTCAATACCATGCTAGAAAGCACATATAGTTTGTAAAGCTGGCATCGACAAGGTAATATTTCCCTGAGATGGTGAAGGGGGACAACATTTAAATAGCAATACCAAATTAAAAAAGAATCCTAATTGAATGATACACAATGGGTGATTTGAGTTATATAGGGAACTTGGTGGAGGAAATGGGAACCATAGGTCGCTTTGAGTCACCGTGAGCAACACTCGTGAGTCATCTGCACTACCCTCCCATTTGGCGTTCACATAAGTGAACATAATAAGGTCAAAATCAATTATAGCAAGAATGTCTTGGCATGTATTTCCCTTGCATGACTTGTATGCATTTTGGTGATCATGAGAGACCCACACATTAATTAGATTGCCATCAATTACTCCTATAGCTCCCTATGCCATCAAAATATAATGAAGATTAAGGAATTATTCCATTATATTTATAAATTAAAAGAACACTTACCGTATGAAATTAATCAAACCTTGAAATAAAGATAAAAATTAGGATTCGACTAGATTTAAGGAGGAACTTCTTCAAATTGTGGTCGAGATATAATCTCAGGTGCCAAATAGACTAGTGCATGCAAAACTCATCTTATATGGCAATTCATCGTGGACAAGGAATGTTGGAACCTCTCAATTATATAATGTTATCTTTGGTGCATCCTTACTACTTGCATGAACATGGCCACTTTCTCCACAACAGATACTCATGATCTAACAATCTGAGTTAATAAGCTAAGATGTAATTAACTTAACCAGAGAATCAAATATTGGTTTGGTCATGCGGATGTTATCCTAAAACCTCTGAGGGTGAGCATTAAATATTTCTATCATCCAGTTAATGCCTT
>JACGDI010005373.1:279318-296058 GCA_014898725.1 Jacaranda copaia
TTACTAATATTTTATATATTTTTAAATTTTATTTTATTAAAATATTTAAAAAAATATAAAAACTTATAAAATAATTTGAATAAATTTAGCGAAATATCCTGTTATTTCTTTTATTTTAGAATAATTGAACCTTGATTGTCATGGAAGTTTTGATTTAGTGCTAATGATAAGATACTAAATATTTAGTTTAAGTTATCATACAATGTTGATGGATAATGTTTTATTTAATTATTTCATTAATAAATAATTTTTTTACCATATATACCTACCTATAACAATGTTATAGGATTAGTCAAAATTTCAAATATATCATGAAAAAAAATAGATAATTTCATATGTATGATTATATTATAATATTGCTAGTATTAATTCTTAATTACTACATACAAATTCAAAAGTTTAAAATATATTTTTTTCTTTTTTAACTAATAATATTAAATTTGTATAAGTTCAATTAAGTAATTTACTAATTTATCATACTTTTATTTGATCATAGGTGTTTTGCTTGGATACATATCAAATTATGCATTTTCCAACCTGCCATTAAAATTGGGCTGGCGGCTAATGCTCGGCGCCGGCGCAGTCCCCTCTATCTTCCTCGCAGCCAGCATTCTCGCCATGCCGGAGTCCCCTCGTTGGTTAGTTATGCAGGGCCGCCTGGGCGACGCCAAGAAAGTGCTCGACAGAACTTCCGACTCACCAGAAGAAGCTCAATTAAGACTCGCCGATATCAAAGAGGCCGCGGGATTGCCGGAAAATTGCAGCAACGACGACGACGACGTCATCTCGGTCCCCAAACGCAGCCACGGGGAGGGCGTTTGGAAAGAGCTGCTCCTCCAGCCAACGCCGTCCGTCCGCCACATTTTGATCGCGGGCCTCGGCATCCATTTCTTCCAACAAGCGAGCGGCATAGACGCGGTGGTGATGTACAGTCCTCGGATCTACGAAAAAGCCAGAATAAAAAAAGACTCCGACAAGCTGCTGGCCACCATAGCCGTCGGCGTGAGCAAAACCTTGTTCATCGTGGTGGCTACATTCTTAGTGGACAAGGTGGGGCGGCGCGTGTTGCTTCTCACCAGCTGTGGCGGCTTCGCGGCGTCGCTGTTTGGGCTGGCCATCGGATTGACCATAATCGATCGTTACGATGATCAGAAACTCGTGTGGGCGGTGGCGCTATGCGTCGTCGCAACGTTGTCGTGCGTGGCGTTCTTTTCGATAGGAATGGGACCCATCGCCTGGGTTTATAGCTCTGAGATCTTTCCGTTGAGGTTGAGGGCCCAGGGGTGCAGTATGGGAGTCGCAGCGAATCGGGTCACCAGTGGGGTGATCGTAATGACCTTTCTATCCCTGTATAAGGCTATTACAATTGGTGGGGCTTTCTTCTTGTTCACAGGGATTGCTATTGTGGGTTGGGTTTTCTTCTACACATTGTTGCCTGAAACACAGGGGAGAACCTTGGAGGAAATGGAGGCCCTGTTTGGCACTTTCTTTAGGTGGAGGTCCACCATGAAAGAGATGAAGAGAAAGAAATTGGAAGGAAATAATGTTGTCTAACCCATGGGTCCTAGTCAATTGATATGGAAATAATGTTGTCTAACCTATGGGTTATGGGCAATTGATATGGAGGTGGTTTGATGTAAGGATATTTATGTCATTTTGCTTGTAGTAATGAAGAACGTTGAAATTAAAATGCTTTTAGGCTATGAATTCTATTTTCTATTTAATATTGTATTTTATAATCCATATAAAATTGATATAATCCATAATTTAAAAATTTAAGAAAATATTTTATATGCTTGAATTTCATCCATGATTGCCTCTTATTGAAGCCTTTTATCAGTTTACCTATATTGCAGTTGTGCTTCATTGGCCCTTGATTTGAATCTTGGCAGCAGCTACTTGGAAAATCTTAGTTCCACTATTAATGTATTTCACCAGTTAATTGTTTACCAAATATGTAGAAACAACCTAGTCAAACTTTCATCTAAAATATATTAATATGTAGGTTATAGCAATTCCTAAAATTTCCCTAATAACTGCTACAAGTCAATTCTTATAACATAAGTAATAATATGATCACATGCATAACCTAAAATGAAAAGGCTAACTACTATATAATATGATTAGTTTTATGAAAGATTCAAGGCAAAGTTTGAAAATGTAGTTACTTGATATTTTATCTTTTATTTCACGTTAAAGATCTTGACTTAAGTTTATATGGCTTTGTAAATATTTTGATATACTTTTTCTACAAGACTCTAATTCTACAACGCCCTCATATATGTTAAATTGAAAGATTTCATAATAAAATATAAATCAAAGTACAGAATCCAAAATGCAAAAGATAAGCCTTTTGCAATGTCAGTACTTTCTCAACTACTATTGAACTAGAAAAGAATATAAGAAACAAGCATGGTAACAAAACACCAATTTCTTGGTTCTTGATGAAGAAAAAAGGATAGAGAGTACAATGCAAATCACATAAGATATGAAATTGCAAATGAGAGTTGACATCCAAACTCAGCCTTAAATCCAAATGGACTTCTTGATATGTGTGTGTTGTGTGTGCACACACACACACATATATATATATATATATCACACACACAAACACACACACACACACATATATCACATCTCTTTTCAATTCAACAACCATGTTCCTTGGACTTTGAAGTGCACTCTATATGTAAGACTAGTCTTCATTTATATAATAGTGTAGCGTGTTCCACAAAAGTAAGCAATGGTATATATATACATGCAGATATACACACACACACACATCTCCTTTCCTTCTTAATTTGCTACAATGGGTGATCAAAACCCAGCTGATATAATTCAAACTTTAGGGAGTGAAAAGGTCCTCAAGAAGCCCAAAAGGAACAAGTATGCTTTGGCCATCTCTATTATGGCTTCCATGACCTCAATCTTGCTTGGATATGGTAAATATATATTTTACTCATATTTAATTCAACTTTACACACACACACACACACACACATATATATATATATATATATATTGATTAGAATTTTTCACTGTTAAGTCTGCCTTTTGATTTTATGTTATTTCTAATATTTCCCATACTTTTATTATTTTCTATCGTTGTTATGAATTATGTGTAAAGTTGATAGAATCAAGGAGATAGGCAAATAAAGTGAGTCACAACATTAGGGTATGATACCTTTCTAATTCTTGAACCTTGCAATATTGTTTTTCTATGCAGTAGACGATTTTTATGAATTCGATAATGTTAATTGAAATGTTGATAGTATTGTACATATAGTCTGTCAATTTATACATGATAATATATGATGTTATGTTATGAATGAAATAATGCATAAATTTATCGTTCAAACATGATCAGATCAATTCCGTAAAATCTTATCCTTTTGGTAGAGAATTTTATATATCATTTAAAATCAAGATCTAACTACTGCATAACTACTACAGTATAATAAATTTAGTGTAAATTTCATTATTTTAGTAATAAATTAAAAATGAATTCAATTGGGATATGAAATTTTGTGAATATAATTAAGATGCTGAATTTATTCTTATATTTTTACATTCAATGCATCCAAAAAAATTTACAAAGAAACCAAAAAAACTTATATTAATTGTTACATTTTTATTTCTACATGTAACATATGAGTGGCTTCTTCTCAAAAATTTGCAGACTCTGGCGTGATGAGTGGAGCCACAATCTACATCAAGGAGGACTTGAAAATCTCAGACGTACAGATTGAGATATTAGTTGGGACTATCAATATCTACTCCTTGATCGGCTCCGCCGTGGCGGGGTGGACCTCCGACTGGATAGGGCGGCGCTACACCATTATATTCGCCTCAGGTATCTTCTTCCTCGGCGCTCTGCTCATGGGCTTTGCTGCTAACTACGCGTTCCTGATGGTGGGCCGGTTCGTCGCCGGCATCGGCATGGGCTACGCGCTGATGATAGCGCCAGTGTACGCGGCGGAAGTGTCGCCAGCGTCGTCGCGCGGCTTCCTCACTTCTTTCCCCGAAGTCTTCGCCAATGTAGGTATGGAGTTTTACATAAAATTAAAACCCACTTTGCTTATTGTATTTTATTTTGGTTCTTTGTTTAAAGATTGGGTGATTTTCAATTAATTTTCGTATTTCTTCTTTTATTTTATTTTACAATATATTTTTTAAATATATAAAATATTTTTTTTTAAAAAAAAATCTTGATCATGCATTAGCACTTGGCATTAGTATATTTTGTAGTAATTACGTCAGATAATGTAAGTACAATATCGATTGAAATAAAAAATTTAATATGCTTTTAACGTAATTTTATGTATATATATAGGTATTCAAATAAAAAAAATAACGATAAAATTATAATTAAATCGCTTTCGTAATGAAATTTATATTATATACATATGATGTGATTTATGTTGATTAATATTTTTGGATTCGATTCCTATAACATTATTTTTGTTTAGAATTTAAGGATTTCTTAATCCAAAGATCTCTTGTTCTTACACAACACAAGTTTGGCCACATTGGTGGATGAGTTGTTCTTAGTCAAGAGATCATTTAGGATTTTGGTATAGCTTTTACGCAACCTTAGCTTAGCGTAACAAGTTCTTAGAAGTCAAAATTAAGTTAATGAGAAAATTTTTTAGGGTAGTTTTGTTGGATTTTTAAGTTATCTCATGATTATTTATTATATGATAATTTATATAATTTTTTATCATTGTGATATAATTTGACTGAAATGATAAATAAATTCATGAGGGTGACAGATTAATTTATCATAAAAATTGCACATATAAACACGAACTTTTGGTATTCATATGTGTTTGAATGTTTATTGTTATTCCAACCAAACTAACGACATAGTGGGATAAAAACTTTTTATCCCATGTTATAATCCCAACCAAACTAGCCTTTACTAATTTATTGTGCATAGGATTCTGTTACAAAATCTGATCAATTGGCAAATTTAAGAACTCTAATGGATAATTATTTTTTTAAAAAAATAGTTATAAGAATTATAAAATAAAAAAGACATTTTATATCATCACTAGAAAACACATTAAAAGAGAGTTAATATTTTCTTAATCTTATAGCTAATATGAATTTCATTTTTTATTTGCTTCCAATAGTTCGATACAAAAATTGTTGGCTTCCGAACGTGAGTTCGATTTGTTCGAAATTATTTTAACTTTTAACATATGATTTTATCTTGTTTTAATTTTATTTAACATAAAGAAACTGTTTATTAAAAGCACGAATATTTTTTATTAACTTTAAAAAGTTATACGTAAGAATCAAAAGTATTTTTCAATAATTACTAAGTAAATATGCGTTGTAATTTCTTTATTCATTGACAGGTTTGTTACTAGGATATATATCGAACTATGCTTTTTCCAGCCTCCCAACAAACTTGGGCTGGCGAGTCATGCTTGGCCTAGGCGCATTCCCGTCGATATTCCTAGCCGTCGGTGTTTTAGCCATGCCGGAGTCCCCTCGTTGGCTAGTCATGCAAGGCCGACTGGGCGATGCAAAGAAAGTGCTCGACAAAACTTCCGACTCGTTCGAAGAATCCCAATCGCGACTCGATGATATCAAAATGGCGGCCGGACTACCGGAAAATTACGACGACGATGTCGTTTTGATCCC
The DNA here is from genome assembly GCA_014898725.1 of Jacaranda copaia. Classification (NCBI taxonomy): domain Eukaryota; kingdom Viridiplantae; phylum Streptophyta; class Magnoliopsida; order Lamiales; family Bignoniaceae; genus Jacaranda; species Jacaranda copaia. Next base: position 284,971 of record JACGDI010005373.1, read on the forward strand.
AAGACAAAGCCGTGGGGAGGGCGTTTGGAAGGAGTTGCTCCTAAGCCCTACGCCGACTATTAGACACATTTTACTCGTAGGTTTAGGGATACATTTTTTTCAACAAGCAAGTGGTACAGATGCGGTGGTGATGTACAGTCCAAGAATTTTTGAAAAAGTAGGTATAAGAAATGAATCCGACAAGCTACTTGCCACCATAGCTGTGGGATTTAGCAAAACCGTTTTCACATTGGTGGCGACGTTTTTGGTGGATCGGGTTGGACGGCGGGTGTTGCTCCTCACGAGCTGCGGTGGTGTGATAGTATCCCTAATGGGCCTAGCATTTGTTTTGGCTATAATCGATCATTATGATAATGGTGAATCGACGTGGACCGTAAGCTTTTGTATCATCTTGTCGTTGTCATGCATGGCGTTCTTCTCGATCGGGATGGGGCCCATCGCATGGGTTTATAGCTCCGAGATCTTTCCGTTGAGGTTGAGGGCACAGGGATGCGGTCTGGGAGTTGCAGTGAATCGGTTCACCAGTGGGGTGGTGTTGATGACATTTATATCACTGTACAAGGCTATTACAATTGGTGGGGCTTTCTTTTTGTTCACGGGGATTGCTATTGTGGGTTGGGTTTTCTTCTACACATTGTTGCCTGAAACTCAGGGGAGAACCTTGGAGGAAATGGAGGGCCTGTTTGGCAGGTTCTGTAAATGGAGGCACTCTCAAATATGAAACATTTGAAGGAGAAGAAATAGGAGGGGTGAAAACTAGTGGTTGTGGTCTATAATCCTTCCAAGTAGATGTATCAAATGTAGAACAACCAAACTGTACTCAAGTTTAAGTAAAGAATAGCTTGGTGAGAGCTAAAATGCAAAATAATATATACGTTAGATGCAACTCTAGCCCACATATCATAAACAATAAAGCTACAAAATGGGACAAAGGGAATGAATGGATAGCGAGATGGTAAACTCCCATTCATATGAACTGATTAGTCGAAGGTTCAAATCTCATAAAGGATAGTTCAAAACTGACCAAGACCTTATAAAAAAAATTACAAGAAAATGTAGAAAGGTGGTATGAGTGATGGAATGATGCAAAGAAGATGGAATTATAAGACAACTTCAGCAACATGCGTTACCTCTGCAGCAAACGATAGAGACCTCAAATGACAAGGAGGACAAAGGATGCATGTAGGAGAAAACAATTGATATAATTTGGTGAAAATCTTTTTTAGAGTTCTCAATGGTACTACATGTAAACTTGTTGCCTCCAGGCAAACCACATTAGACATGCTTTTAAGGAAAACTAGGGGGCATCATGTGAACAAAACAAAATATTGCATCTAGCGGACATTTTATCCAGGGACAACATAATATTTGTGTCAAACTCAGTAACATAAGCCTAAAATAGGAGAATTTTGCACCATTACTGTGATTCTTTAGCACCATTAAAAAGGTCTAACTTCTGGAGATGCAATAGAATCTTAAGTATTAACTCAACTGTTTAGCATCATCGGTTACTAGAATGGACATTTTTAGAGCACAGACTGTCGATAATAAACGATAAATCGCCATGCCATTTATTCCATCTAATCTGATTGATTGAGAACATGGTGATGAGATAAAAGCATTTAAAAGAAGAACTTAAGATTTTCATAGTTACCTGCCACGTTCAGAAAGGGCACAGTAATCTGAGAGCTATAAACTGCAATAACTTCTCCTTTGTCCTTCCTCCCTCTTGAGGATTTATCTGAGTTGAGAGGATTGGGGAATCTTCCCAGGGAAAACCCAAAAAAGATAAAGGAGTGCGTTATGCTGATACAGGAAGGGGTTGGCAGGAGGGGCAATAAATAGTCAAAACAATAAGGAGAAAAAAACTTCTCCATTAGTTTTTACATTGTTGGATAGGACAACACCAAATATTAATGTGCAGAGAATAGTTATCAAAACAAATGGAGTTATCTATGAGTTCAAATACCAAATATGAAAATATGCTAAACTCATTGTAGAGTTAAACTTTCTGACAAAACATAACGATGCAGTAATTATGTGTAATAATCGTATGCAAACCAAACACACAAGTAGTTAAATGAGAAGAGAAAAAGATCCCATGAGCTGCATGTGATTATTCCTATAAGCACTAGCTATTATAAACAGCCTGGATTTAAATCATGAACAACTCACAACTAATGTAAAGAATTCCACACGTCATTAAAATTCTAGAAAGGACCGTGGTAGTATATATTTGTGGAAATAGAAAAGGCAAAATCTTGAATTCTTACAGCACGAGTATGAAAGAATATTAAGCTAATCTCTACTATATAACAATCAAGAAAATTGCAATAGCTAATTATGTTCTCTTTCATAAACAGAACAACAATTGGATATTACCAGCTATATTGATGGGAAGACCAAGCATTCCCCATTCGTCATGAGGAAGACAGCATTCTACCAAAGGTCACAAATCCTAGCCAGTTTTGAACAGATGAATTGTCAATCACACCTCCCCAGCATCAGAACTCCTGTACATCTTGGCAAAGTCCAAACACAATTGTCGGTCTCTTATATCTCCCCAGCCTCCCCAGCCCCTAAAGCCGGCTTGATAACCGGCCTGGTGCTCATATACATGTACTCCCCAATCTGATTTAATATTAGGAACTCTATCAATCTCTTCCACTTGAAAATTCAAAGCACCATTATCAATACATGCCACTTTCTCACCCTGACCTTGATGCAAACCGCATTTCCCAAAGTGAACAGCACTAGTCCTAGGTCCCCGTAATGTGTAAACAGGGCTCCCAAATGAGGGAAAGACAGTAGCCCACATTGTTATATCCCAATTGTAATCATCAAATGAACAAAATTCTATAGCCTTCCTATGAATCATCCGCCACACTGTCCGGTTAAATGAATACCCAACATTCCCCATCCTTTCCGCTATCAAACTCTCCCACCCTTCTCCCCTTGACTTCACATCACACGGCGCCAGATTTGCAGCATAGCAATGTGGACACTTTTTGGGATTCAGTTCTGTAAGTAACTGCAAATTGCGATATGCATTAGGAAAGATAAAGTGGTCCTCTTCTACAAAGAGAATATGGCCAAAGTGATTACTCGTCTCCTTTAAACCATCCCACACCATGTTCATCATCCACCACCAATGATGCTTCAATGACACAATCTTTGGTGACCGGTGGTTCCCATACTGATCTGGAGTTCCTTTGCATTTCATCTCGAGATGATCCTCTTTATCCTTACAATCATTTGGCGAAACACCAGGAAAGCTATTAGGAAAGACGTGAGGCGAATAAGGGGCAAATATTTGCTTCACTTGGCAGAACTTGATATCTTCTACAATCTTGTTCATCTCTTCAAAGTACCCATCATGACTAATAATTAGTAGAGTTTCGCTAATTCCGACCACTCGGGAAAGGCTATCAACAGCTACTCGAAGATATTGGGGGCGGTTATGAACATACAACACAATCACTATGCGATTCTTGCCTAATTTGGGATATAAATCTAGGTTCCTTGGTGGCATCTGATTTCGCTTCTCTAACCAAATTGAAAGCTCATTCTGCCCTGGAAGCTTCAAATTCTTACTAGAACTCAAAGTATCGTTATGAGTCAACCCAAAACTTTCATCAGTCTCTAATGAATATCTGCTAACTAAATCTACAAAAGCATTTGTCCTAATTAGTAAAACCAACAAAACAACTCCAAATACACCGATCAAAATCAAACGGCAGAAACCCACATCTTTCATCCGGGCTTTTCTATTAGAAGCCGCCATAACAATAAGACCTACCCACCAATGCTATAAACAGTTGAAAAGAATAAAAAGAACAGATTTTTACCAGTTCTTGGACCAAAATAAGAAAAGATTAAAAAGGAGTAAACTTGAAGAACCTTAGAAAACGAGTCTTCACGCAGGAGATAAAGCATCCCCCAACTCCCACGGTTGAGTCATCTGAGAATCCAAGAAAATTCAACAACAGAGCTCAGCAGAAAAAAACAAAATCCATCATCGGCTGATGAAATTGTGAAGAAAAGAGACTAAAAAATAGATACCCCAATGCGTATAGAACGTGGGTTCCAAAGATTTCTAAGCAATGTTTACGTTATTATATTGGAAGTGGAATCGAGGAACGAATGAGAAAGAGAAGGATGGAATCATCTCATTCATTCAAGCTTCAGTTCGACCGGCCAAACACGGTCTTGACTCGACTTCAGGTTTTGAATAGTAGTATTGACTGTTGACTGTGAGTATTGGATGCTAAATTGGATAATTGGATTAAATACAGTTTGGACAGTTTTGCCCTACAATAAATATCAAATTCTTTTTTTTTATATTGGAATAAATATCAAATTCTTAAACTTCCATTTTAAGCCATTATAATGAATATTAATTAATTATTTAAAATTCTTTCAATAAATTATTATTTTTTCATGCAAACGCAACCTAAGATTATGTATAAGAAGAAAAAATTTGAATAAAATCCATCGTATTAATTTAAAAATTTAACTCAAACTGAGAGTTCAAGAATTCAAAATCTATTATAGCATGAAATTATCCAAACAAATTCAATAAATTTATTATTACAAATTTAATATATTTAATTCCTAATCCAACTATTCAAATACCAAATAATTATTTAATATTGAGTTTTAGTTAATTTGGTATTACACTTCTCTATAAAAAGTGAGACTCCACCTCCAAAAGAGATCGATAATCGGTAATTATTTTTTGATAATTTTTTTATTCAATAGAAGGATCATAATTGATTTCTTAATTATTTTTATAAAACTAAAATATACAATTATTAGTTCATAAAAATAAAAACTTATCACCATCTTTTTATTCGTGCCTGTTTATTTTAATGGCTAAGGACCTGTTTGGTTTTTTTAAAAGTTTATTTTCATATTTTTTATTATTTTAAAAATAAAATATCACTTTTTACATATTTTTATCAAACGACATTTTTATTTTTATTTTCAAAAAGTACTTTCCAATAACCTATATATATCTTTCCACAATAACCTATATATTTTCTCTATATTTCATTATTTATATTTCTCTCCATCTAAATATACTGAAACCAAAATATAATCCTTACTTTTTTAACAATTTATCTAAATATAAATTCAATTCCAATTCATTTTCACTAATTACTTTTCAATATTCTAAAAATAATGAAAATAAAAATAAAACCAAATGGGCCCTAAGTCGTGACAATAAGTGGCTTGCCCTTGCAAGAAGCTTGAGTGTCACTTTCTTTTCTCTTTTTTCTGTCTTGTTTGTTTTCTGGTAAGGGAGTTGGGATGTTACTTCAGTTGAACTCTAATGCCCCATCTATTCTAACTTCAACCTCAAAATTTCTCGTGGAGAATGAGATCCAACTACCCTACTAGGTAAAATGCATGCCCAACAACAAAAATGTCGTACCATCCATTTAGATATATTCAAATCAATTATTGAATTAAAATATAATAATGTCATAAAATGACATGAAGCAATAAAATCTACTTCTTGTAAGAATGAAGGGCTTCGTCCCATGTATTTTTCCACAACATTTTTCAAAGAGAAAAACACATCGAGACAAATACCCACATTCCCCAATAATTCATTGTGGAATATGCATTCTTATAATACAAAATACATCCGCTGCACGCCCCAAAAAAATCTTTTGTATTAATCATTGCACGCGCGCACATGCATCTAATAATTACAACTAGACATATACATATACAATTACTATAAATAATTTAATTTAATCCCACTCATCTAACAAAAATATAATTGATGTGACATATATGATAAAAATTCTTCTCCCAAAACAAATCTTTTTTCCCAAAATATTCTCTCACAATCCTTCAAACATAAATAAACGAAAATCGAATTTCTTCAACCCACTACTTAAACACATTCTCCCAAATACTTAACTTAAAACATCCAAATCACAAACAAATCCCAAAATTTTATGTCGTCCATTTCAGTATACATTCAAGTGAATTATCAAATAACAATATTAAAATATCATAAAGTAAAATTCTAATATCATCATTCACGGTGTAACAGTAAATAAGCCATGCTACCATGGTACAAAGGTTGCCTTTGTGGCCCTCAACAGACTTCAATAGGTGGTCACAAAGTCTAATCAAAATCAGCTGCAGAGATTCAAAATGCGTATATTGTTACACTAAGTTCATGTCAATAAAGTTCAAGCTTCGGTTTTATTGTATAAATCAACCCCTAAACAAGAAACAGAAATTCTTCTGGGATGAGAAGCATCGTTCTCAGCCCAAAGAAAAGGAGGTCCTCTCTAAGATGCTAAGAGAACTCTGAAACTTTATTTGTATGCAAGGCAGAAACATTATTTGTATATAAGGGCATCACGTCCCGGTCCAACACCTATGTAGTGAATGGGTACGCCAACTAGTTCTTCTATCCTTTCTATGTAATCACGGGCAGCCTTTGGCAGCTTGGAGTACTCTCGGATGGAAGAAATATCACTCTGCCACCCAGTTAGAACTTCATATTCAACCTAAACAAAACCATCGTAAAGAAAAGTACTTACTGTCAGAAAAGATGGTCGACTTGAAGAAACATGATATGCAAATAGAAGCATGATTCTTCCAAGAAAGATATCTTAATTTAACAAAATTGGAACCCCAAGTACCAAAATGGAGAAATACGGACAAGATTAGACAGTGGCATCCAGTCAAAGAAAATAAATTAGAGCAGATAGAGCGTGCCTTAATCTGCTCCAGAAGTTGAAGGTCTGAAGGAAATGATTGGATTGGAGTGCCATCAATTTGCTTATAAGAAACGCCCACTTGAATTTCTGGTAGATTTGACAATACATCAAGTTTGGTGAGGTTCAGAGACGAGAATCCATTTATCTGACAACAATATTTCAGTGCAACTATGTCGAGCCAGCCACAACGACGTGGGCGACCTGTTGTTGTGCCAAACTCCTGTCCAGCCAACCTAAGTCGATCACCATCTTTTCCCAAGATTTCTGTCGGGAAAGGACCTGAACCAACTCGACTTGTGTATGCCTTCACCTGCATAATCACCAATCAAGAAAAACAAACTCCAGTACGTACTTGTAATGGAAGAAAGAATATAATTTATGGTAAAACATACTTCTAAAATCCAGCAAAATTCATAGAAGAAAAGCATTTCCTGCACATGCCAGTTATGATGTTATCAAAGAACCATATATTGTGTAGCCACTTACCACACCTATAAGATCACCAACGACTCTAGGAGCAATACCAAGACCAGTGCAGATTCCTCCGGCAGAAGGACTAGAGGAAGTTACAAAAGGGTAGGTGCCAAAGTCAATATCCAACATAGTCGCCTGACCACCTTCGACCAAAAGCGTTTGTTTCTGAGATATAGCATCATTCACAAACTGCACTGTATCAGTAATATAGGGCTCCAACCTCTCAGCAAACCTCTTGTATTGTTGAATTTCTTCCAGGAGTATGTTGCGGCTATACTCAAACCCTTCGAATCTTGACGCAGCATCAGATAATAAAACATCGAGTTTGTCACGGAAAGTACCCATATCCCTCAAGTCACCAACTCTTATGCCATTTCGGATGACTTTGCTCGAATAGCAAGGTCCAATACCTCTCTTAGTGGTGCCAATGAATGATTTATCGAGTTCAGCTTCTCTAAGCCCATCCACAACTTGATGGAAATCAAATAACAAGTGGGCTCGATCAGATACCAAGATCCTTCCTTTGCAAGAGACTCCATTGGCTTCGAGACCATCAACTTCTTCAAAGAATCCGGGAAGATGTACGACAACTCCATTACCAATTACACAAATAGTTTCCTCATTAAGAATTCCTGAGGGAACGAGGTGAAGCGCAAACTTCTTGCCTTCTGAATTGTATATGGTGTGACCGGCATTAGCTCCACCCTGTTATTCTTGACGGTTTCATAATAAGCAAGCCGATAAAAGAAAACCATACCATCTTTTCAAGTAATTTATGCTAGATATCACTCCAAATAACTAACTAAACAACAAAACTCCATCTTTGAAAGCTCTATTTCAACGGAAAATTTAGGCTACACAATTCATTCAAAGGTGGCAAATATTTAATATTTCCATTTTCAGGAATCAAGAACTCCTCCAAAATATAAAAACAAAACAAAACAAATCCCCCGGATAATATTTCTTACCTTTTCTATTTAGTTGTACAAATCCCAAAAAAAAAAAAAATCGAAACAACAGTTATCGCCCTAAATTCTCCTTGAAAACACTCAATTTGACCAACCCACATCTTCATTCAGAGTACTCCTCCCGTTAAAAAAGCCAAGGAAAAATCCAACCCAAGAAAGAAAAAAAAATGGAAAAAGAAAAAGAAATCAAAGGAAACGAGCTTCTATATGTATATATACATATATACATACCTGACAACGCGCCACGATGTCGAAGTGCTTAGCGAGAATATCGACGAGCTTTCCTTTGCCTTCGTCTCCCCACTGGGATCCAAGCACGCCGGAGACCTGACTCAGCGACTCAATCCGATTCAGCCTCGAGCCCGACTCGCTGACACCTAGCTCGATCGCGGCGGCGGAGCAATGAATCGTCTTCTGCACCTTGTTTTGGGGAAGCGAGACCTGGAGAATGGAGTGGGACCCACCGAGGTTTCCCGAGAGAGCCCCATTCCACGAACCCGGCACGGAGGAGATGGTGGTGGAAGAAGAGAGGTTCATGGTGTTGCTGCAGCCGGGGTGAAGACAGAGTTGAGGGTTTAAGGGGGGATGGTGGGAGAGAGAGATTTTATTTTAGAGAAATTTAAATGAATTGTTGTAGTACTAATGTAACATCTACGTGGATTGATTTATATCTATAGTATAATATATAGAAATTTGATTTTTTTTTTAACCATGAATTTTGTAATTTTAGTTAAATTATAAAAAAAATTTAAAAAATTAAAAATAGTTTCTTTGGTGGGTTAATATTAGTAATAAGTTTCTTGATTTTCTAAACCATCAAAACATTTCAACTGACCAAATTTAATAATATTCTTTAATCATTTTAAATAGGTATGAATACATAATATTATTATGGGAGGTGTAATTTTGATCAATTTTTGAAGATATATTTTTTTTAAGTATTTAGGATAATTTCTATATTTGATGTAGTCTTTTGATTATAATTATGTAAATTTGACCATTTTTTATATTTATAAAATTATAATTTTAATTATTTAAAATATTTTTATTGGTTGGTGAATAATAATAATGAATATTCTAGCATTTTGAATTATGAAATATATCAACTAACCAGTTTTAATGATTTTAATTTCATTGGTATGTAAAAATATTAGTGATGATATTTTCTAAGTTTTCTAAATTACCAAAATATATGTTAATTAGCGAAATTTGATAATCTTTGTAATACACTCAGTAAACTTAATATGTTTTTTGTGTAATTTAAACTAAATTCAGATAATAATATTTGTTATTATTTACAATAATTTCTACTTTTCTGCTTCTTGTTAGTTATGAGTTTATTAATTTTAAAAAAAATGCAAACAACCCAAATTCAACGGCTCTTTTAATATATTATTAAACTCATTCACACACTTTATGGGCTGTTTGGTTTTATTTTCATTTGTAATTTTCATTTTCATTATTTCTAAAATTTGAAATGTTAGTAAGGGGAAATGAGTTAAAAATAAATGTGTATTGGGATTAATTATTGGGAAAGTAATGATTATATTAGTTTTAATTGATTGTAGGTGAAGAGAGATAGAAATAATAGAATATATATAGAGAGAAAAGATATATAGGTTATTAAAAAATATATGTTGAAATAAAAACAAAAATAATATTGGATGAAAATGTATAAAAAGTTATAATTGTGTTTGGTTACATTCTCCCAAAATAAAATTATTTTGGGAGAAATGTAACCAAACATGTGCCTTCCTTTTATTCCAAAATAGGTTGCTAAAATGGCTAGATTATCCCTGTAATATAACTGATAAATGACCAAAAAATTTATATTCTTTACATTACAATTATTACTAATTACATATATATATTTACATATCACAATATTTTATTATTATATTATAATAAAAAATACTACTAAAATTCGTTTATACTCTCAAAACCCAACAAAAAGGTATTGACTTGACTACTACAATAAATTTGTCTTCTTCCAAAATATAAACAAATATACCAAATTTTATCAAAATAATTTTATTATTATTCTCAAATAATGAACAAACATATATCATATTTTCCAATACAAATTTCACATTCTCCAATCTTACTCCCAAAATATATAATCCAAAACACATAATTTATAAATAAACATTACCTATGTGTTTCATTTTTAAAACAGTAAAAAATATAAAAATAAAGTCTGGAAATGAAACCAAATAGCTCCTTATCAATCTATATTAATATATATCTATATATATATATGGGGAGGGTTCCCACAACAATTATGCAAATTTTATGAAATTTTTAGAGTAACTTTTAAATTTTTTAAAACAATTTGTTGTTTATTAAATATTCAGCTCTATTTTTTCTATTTTCTAGATTACTAAAACATATTTCAATTAATCAATGCAATAATGTTTTCGATGTACTCTTTAAACTAGTTAATACAAACATATATTTATATTATTATACAAAAGAATATGATCTTTGACCAAAATTATATAATTTTAACTAATTATAACTTTAATTTTATTAATTATCTAGAATATTTAAAAATTGCTCTACATAAGTTGTAAACTTGTTAAAAAAATATGTCAGCATATCAACTACAATGACATTTGATATATTCTTTAATTTATTTATTCACATACATATAAATTTATAAATTATTATTATTATATCATATAAGTATGAAAGCGCGTGTGCTCATATTTTTGTTTTTTGTTTTTGGAAAATTCTCAAAACGACGTCGTTTTAAGTATCTTGTACTTTCTGCTGTGATTGTTAGTTTAATTTTGGCTTCTTATGAGTAATGTTGTGGGTCCCAATAATTTGGTTAGAAGAAATGAGATTTGGCAGCACAAAAGCTGTTTTCTTCTTACAATCCGTCGAATGGGGTG